>VKHH01006864.1:0-14688 GCA_015144975.1 Epipyxis sp. PR26KG | reverse complement strand
TCACTTTGGTAGTTTAATCCCCGACCTGGTATCTGTGTTTGGTGTGATACGGAAAATTTCTCTAGTTTTTCCAACACCGAATAACTATGACTATTTAATTTCGTTGATTAGCTTCGTGTATCCTCTCGTGCAAAATTAGTAAGTTTTTTTTATTCAAGCTCTTCTTCTTTATTAATTCGAAATTAATAAAGCAAGATACCGTAACAGAATATTATTCGAGATAATTAGAATAATTAGAATACCAGCAATACGAGATAATTAGAATACGAGAATAAGATTGAACATCATAAACTTGTATATCAGACGTTAATTTTTGTTTATTTCACTTCAAGTATAAGCGATATACAGTACACAGCAGTACAGTAACAGTACTATCTACAGTACAACAATTTATTTTGACAGCACTTAACAATTTGCAATATAAAATAGTTTCATTTATTCAGATTTAAAATCAACATGCTTGATTCTGTCCCATTTGAGGATTCAGTACAAGTTTTAGTTCGAGTTCGTCCAGTGCAGCTAGTTGACGAATCTATAGATGGAAAAAAGAGAATGCTGCCTTACAATTACGAAATTCGAAATGTTAGTCCTTCAAAACTTCCACCAAGTCGATCTCCTGTAGATCAATCTAATTCATTTAACCTAATGAATTGTTTGGAAGTAACTGATAATGGTACAACCATTCATATGTCTAAGTCATCTGAAGGAGGACCCAATTTATTTCGTGCCACCAAGAAATCTTTCAGCTTTGATCGTGTTTTTTCTCCAACTAGTTCTCAAGAAGATGTTTACGAAAATTATATCACTGATCTAGTAAAATTGACTGCAGATGGTTATAATACTGCAGTTTATTCATTTGGTGTGGCTGGATCAGGCAAAACATTTACCATGCTTGGTTCAAAATCTGATCCTGGAATTATTCCACGAAGTGTAACTGATTTATTCGACTATATTGCATACGTTAACTCGATTGAAGGTGATGACAAAGAATTCTATATAGAAGCAAGTTATATTGAACTTCGTAACAACCAACTATTAAATCTTTTTAAAAATATCAATCTTGATGAAACGACTGCAAATGTTCCAACATCTTCGTTAAGGTCAGAAGTCGATCATGAACAACCATCAAGCCGCACTCGTGAGAGAAGTAAAAGTCCAACACTAAATCGTTCACGATCAAATCCAAATTTGAATAATGATAAGATTGATATTCATGAGAGTAAATCGTTAGGGATATTTTTGTCAGGTCCAACAACTATCAGAATACCAGTTCACTCAGCTGTTGAAGCTATGAATCTAATCAATAAAGCAAATAAAATGAAAAGTGAACGTTTTAATGAAACTACATCAAGGTATAAATCTTGCATTAAAAAAAATAATATATTAAATACTTATTTTAAGCTATTAATTTTGCGAATGTATCATATTATAGATCCCATACAATTTTAACATTTCATGTGGAGTGCCGAGTATTTTCTGAATCGGCTCTTATTTTAAGTAAGATTCATTTTGTGGATCTTGCTGGTGGTGATAGCGTTGGAATGAGAATGGCAGGAGATACAGCATCAGAGATACAAAATGTTAATCTTTCTTTATCATCCTTAGGTAGATTCTATTTAACACACAAAATATATATTATTATTATTTTAATTTTATTTATCCTTTTGTATTTAGGCTCAGTATTGTCTTCTTTTTCTGCATCATCTAACAATGCATTAGGATCTTCCTTCATACCTGACTTAGCACCTAATGGCACAGCTCAAGAACTAAACAGTCCCGGCCCCAAAAAAATCAAACGACAATCTTCTTTCAGCCATGTTCCATACAAAAACAATAAATTAACTCATATGCTGCGCGAAACACTTGGTGGTAACTGTAAAACTGTATTCATTGCTCATATTCGTCCAGAATTGATGCATTTTCAACAAACTTCGACTGCTTTAACCTATGGGTCCTGGGCAAGAAATGTGAAGTGTAAGTTATCACCAATCGTATTTAGATATAATTCAGCATGGATTAAAGAAGATGATCCAGAAGCAGAGAGACTAAAGTAAGTAGTAATTTAAATATGTAAACTGGCAAGAAATATCACTGCATGAATAAATATTTGATTTGATTATATCTTTTTATTAACAATTATTAATTACTGAAGGAATATATTATTGGATCGTTCAAAAGAATTCGAGAAGATTCATGCAGTTCATTTTCAATCAGTACCTCAACCAATTGAATCTAATGTGAAGAAGTTGCCATTGTACATCACTACTATCGCTGATACCAAAATTGATGAAAGAATTAGTGTTCCATTGTCACCATTGCGAGCATCTCGGGAAGAAAGCCACGATTATCAAGTGATAGATAAAGAAAAAACAAAATTGCTTGAATCATCATTTTTTAATTACAATTTAGAATATAGCAGTGATATAACAAGTCAGCAAGCAGCGGCAGATGCGGCAGAGTATGCCGAATATCTTGCTAACATCGCACATAATAATAGTGAAAGGAAGATATTAAGAAATGAAAATGAATACAATCATCACAGCAACAAAAGTCACCATCATAGTAATAAAACACATGTTAACCACCATGATGACCATTTCAATAGAAGTGATAGTGCTGAATATAATCAAGAAGTTAAAGCATACTCAAGTAATGATACAGGTGAAGTAAACAATTCAAATTACATTGGACCAACTAGTCCAGATAGCGGAGAAGAGTATGACAATTTTAATCCAAATAATTCCAGTAGCAGCAGTTCCTCTTCTTCAGATTCAGATTCTGAGAGTAAGGAGTTGATTGCTTTAAGAATTCAAGTCAACAAACTTCAACGCGAAAACTCTGATCTAAAAGTAACAAAAGATACCACCAATAAAGAAAATGTCTATTTAAGTGTACAATTATCGAAAGCATTAAAAGATTTTCATGATGAAATAAAAGCAAAAGAATTATTAAAACAAGAAAATGCAGAATTAAGTGTATTGCTGAACCGAACTGAACGAGATTTATCGGAATTGAAAGGATTAAAGCATGACTCCACAAATGAGCACATGCATACAAGCATACAATTCGGCATTATTATGAAAGAAAATCAAGAATTAAAAGAAAGTAATGATAGTATTAGTAATCAAAATAATACACTTAGTATTCAATACGTTAAAGTTGTGAATGATTTAGATGACTTGAAAGAAACAAAGAGTAATTTGAAACGAGAAATTATTAGTTTGAAAAGTCAATTAGATGACTTACGAGCTGTGAATGAAGCTTCAAATAAAGAAAATATTTACATAGGTAACTTATTGACACATCATATAATTATATATTGTGATCCTATATATGTTGTTTCGTCATCCACTTTGATTTGAAATATGTCCCACCCGGCATTCTCAATGGAATTGAGTGTGCATATTTATGATATATGTATGATAATAAATAATTAATACAAGAGTAATAATAATAACCATAACTAATATAATAATGTATTATAGGAAGTCAAATTAATTCATTAAATAACACAATCGAAGAAATGAAAATTGAATTAGAAACCATCGCTGCGGCAAAAGAGAAAGCTGAGAAAGCAATTGCAACATGCAATGTTCCATTCATTCAACAAGTTGAAGACATCAAAGCAGAAAGAGATCGATTATGGGAAGAATTAGCGTTAAATTATAAAAATTATGAACGTGATTTAAAAATGGTGAAAGATCAAAAGAAAACATTAGAATCGAAAATTGAATCATTAGAATATGTTATAGAACATCATCAAAACAATAATAATATAAATAATGATCATAATAATTCTGAATTATTAGAACATACGAATCCTGAGATGCTAGGCTTGATCGAGTCTCATAGGCAATTAGAGCAAGAAAATCAAGAATTAAAAGCTCAGTTAGCTGAGTCATTGAATGATATGGATGATTTAAGTAAGTTTACAACAGCTCAAACAGAAGAGAACAAGAAAATTAAACTTCGATTATCTGATATTTATGATGAATTACAACGTTCGTATGTAACAAGTGAATCGCTAACACGTGAAATAGAGAATTTAAAACTTTCCATTGCGAATCAATCAATGTCTTTAGTTGACACGAACGATAATAATAGTAATAATAATAGTAATAATGATGATAATCAACTAAAAGAAGTCCAGTCTAAACTAGATGAAGCATTAAAAACTATCGAAGAAATGAAATTATCAAATGAAATAAAGCAATTAAAAGAATCAGGTATGATTATTAGTAAAAAATCTGTTGGTTTTGATAATAATAATAACAATAATAATTCGACTTATCCTAATATTGATTTTTCAAATAATAATAATGAAGAATTAATTAAAGCTCAATTCACAATTGAAGAATTAAAATCAATGCAAGAACGAACCATTCAAGAAACAACAAATCTAAAATATCGACATTCTAAATCAATTAAAGAAAACTTAGATTTGAATGGTAGAATCGAAGACTTGATAATAGAAAAAAATAGTTTATATGATCAAGTTCAACAAGCGGAATTAACTGTATCAATGTTACAAAATCGATTAGATAGCATAAATATTAATGTTAGCAATGCTAATAATTCAAATAATCAAGTGAATAAAAACACTGCATTTGATGATAGTATGATTAGTAGCATTAATAATGAAGGTGTGAATGAATCTTATTATGTTAATGACGATGAAGATGACAATCATGTAAATGAAGATTTGTACAAAACAACATCAAAATCTGACAATGTTAAGAATAATCATATGAAAGGTAAACTATATATCAATATCAAATACTTATTTTTAACGTTTCACGGCTTATTTCTAAAAATAGGTTACGCGTCCAAGTCAAACAGTTCACCTCAACGATCATCCTCATCACCTGGTAAAAACTTATCAAACAATCATTCGACTCCAATGAGAGGCTCATCTCAAAAGTCGAAGAGTAGTCCATCACCTGCTATTACACCCGCTGATTCAACACCCATGTCCCTCTCTACCACCCTCACACAATCTCCTTCACCACAAAATAAATTACTCTCTAACAATAATAAAAGAGTTCAATCGTCTAATGGTATTGATATCAATAAAATTAATACAAATGATAATAAATATAAACAAGAACTTGAATCTCGTATGATGGAGTTAAGATCTGAATTATCGAATACAATTGAAAATAAAAATGTGATTTTGTCACAAAACATCGAATTAAGACAACAACTATCAGAATCATTAAATGATATCGAGCAGTTAACGAGAGTTACTGAAGTAACGATTGAAGAAAACATGCAATTAAGAGAACAACTCAAAAAGCTTCCACCCGGTCAGTCACCTTCTCCTCCGGGATCCCCAACTGTAGAGTCAGGCATTGGTTATAAATTGATGAATGAACGGATGAAAAAAGAATTAGAAGAATCAAAGAAAGATTTATTACTTGCGAATCAACAGATATCAGATATGATTGAACAATGTAATTTGAATGATAAATTAATTAATGAATTGCAGAATGAACGATCTGATCTTCGACATAAGATTGCTGAATTGATGACTCAAAGTGACCACACTCATCATCATCATAATAATAGTAGTAATGTTAGTGTTACATCAGGAATGAGTGCTAGTATTTCAATGAGTCATCATTCCAACACACCTCATAATGTATCAAGAAATAATAGTACAAGTCCTTCCTCTCGTCTGCGTAATACATATTCTCATCAGAATATTTCACTAACTAATAATAATAATATTATCTCTTCAAATGATCATATTTCTTCTAATCGTAATATCAAACATAATGAAAATATGAGCTTCAAATATATCAATGATCTCACAAGTTTATTAGATGCTAAAACACGTGAACATGAACAAACCCTACAAAAAATCAATGAATATAAACGAAAATGTAATATGTATAGAAATGAGATAAAGAGTATTTATGAACAGCATAATCGATATATTATCACACAAAAACAAGAAGTATCTGAAATAAAAGATGAACAAATGGGAACTATTGCAAATTATGAAAAAAATCGAATTGAAAATGAGAAAAAAATGAATGAATTGAAGAAAAAATTAAATGATTTACGATTTCGAAGTAATCAAAAACAAGATGTGAATAGTAAATTAATTAATGATTTAACTGAAGAAAATAAAACATTAAAAATTAATTTTGAAAAAATTAAAAAACAATATGAAATTCCTTCTTCAACAAATGAAAATGGTATGAAATTATTAATGCCATTAACACCAGACATTTTAAATCGAAGAATTAAAGATTTGAATAATTTATTAATGAACAAATCACTCGAAATCGACAAATTAAATGTTATGAATCAAGATTTGCAAAAAGAACATAAATTATTATTACAAACAAAAGATGAATTAACATCAAAATGTAAAGAATATAAAAAACAAAAAGATGATTCTTTAAAGCAGTTAGAAGCAGAGAAAAATAATATATTAAAATTACAAAATAATAATAGTAATAATAGTAATAATAGTAATAATTATGACAATAATAATAATTTTTCAGTTCAATTAAATGAATATAAAATGAAATTGAATGAATTAACGATTAGTGTTGATGAATGGAAAGGGAAATATAATAAAACACTTAATGCAAATGATGAATTGAAACATAATTTATTTGAACAGCAATTAATTAATGAGAAGACACAAGCTATTGTAGATGATTATCGTCATAAACTACAACAATTAGAATATGAAATAAATGAAAATAAAATTAATAATAATGATAATAATAATAATAATAATAATAATAATAATAATAATTTGCAATTATTATATGATTCGAATTTGAATGAATTAGATAAATTAAATCATGCTCTTTTGAATGCAAATGAAACAATTGAGCATTTACGTAAAGTTATTGTTAGTACAAATGATGATCATCAAAATAATCGAATCGAATTAGATAATGTCTATCAAGAATTTGAGAAATGTAAAGAAGAATATGATCAATTAAATAATGATTATGATAATTTACAAAATGATTGTTTGAAAATTAAAAAAGAATATGATAATTTTAAAGTTGAATTACATAAAACACGTGAGGAATTAGTTATTTCTAAGGATATTATTGAGACTTTGAAAGAAAAAGTGTCACGTGATGCTGTTGTAATCACAACTCTTAATAATAATAACAATAATAATAATCGTAATAATAATAATCGTAATAATAATAATAATAATGAAATGGAATTACTTTCTCAACAATTACAATCATCAAAAGAACAATTATTAATAACAGAACAAATGCTTACAACAACAAAAAAGAATTTAACTTCATTAGAAATGGAGAATAGTCATCATCGCTCTGAACTATTATCATCATTAGAATCACATAAAAAGACTTCTTCACAATATCGAGCCCTACAATCACAATATGATATATTACAAAAACAATCATTAGCACATGAGAATGATGTATTGAAATATATTAATCAAATTGAATTGCTTTCTAATGAAATAAATCAATTAAAGCAACATAATAATAATAATAATAATAATAAATTGAATGAATTGAATGAAAAAAATCAATATATTCATTCTTTAGAAAAAGAATTACATGATTATAAAATGAAATTAATGGATGAACAAAAAATTGTATTTGAAAATAAAGAACAAAATAATATTTTATCTGAAAAATATGAAATTTCATTAAATCAAGTAGCTGAATTATTAAATGAACGAGATTTAATTGTTGAAAATAAAAATAATTTGATTAATGAATTAAAACAAAAAGAATCTTTATTAGAAACATCATATATAACAATTAATAAATATTTAGAAAAAATTAATATTTTATCAAATGAAAAAGAAGGGAAAATGAAACAAGAAATATATCAAATGAATGAAATAATGGATGAAAATGGACGATTAAAAACAGAAAATAGTAAAATAATGAATGAAAATAATGAAATACAAAATCAAATTGATATTATTCGTAAACAATCAATTAGTAGTAATCAACAACAAAAAGAAATGAGAGAAAATTTAGAATTAATTATATATAATTTAAAAATTGAAAAAGAAAATTTACAATCAAAAATAATTGAAATAAAATCAAAAAATAATGAACAATTAAATAATAATAATAATAATAATAATAATAATAATAATAATAATATTGTGAATGAATTAAAAAATGAAAATAATAATTTACAACAAAAAAATCAATTATTATCAATTGAAAAAGAAAAAGTTTCAAATGATTTATTTAAATCTCAACAATCATATCATGAATTAAATCAACAAATAATGAAATTAATTGATGATTTAAGTCAAAAAACATTTCAAAATTCAACATTAAATGAATTAATTAACGATTTAAAAGAAGAAATAAATAAATTAAAATATGAAAAAGAGACTATAAATCGATTAAATGAACAAAAAAATCAATCAAATATGGAGTTAATTAATAAATTAAATAATGATATTATTATTATACAAAATCAAAAAAATCAAGTAATGGATGAAATGAATGAATTACAACAAAAATATTCTGATTTAATGAATAATTTGTTAGAAATTTCAAATAAATTAAATAATAGAATTAATGAAAGTGCAGCTAAATTAACTCAAAAAGTTTCTGAAATTGAGAATTTGATTAATTCAACTACACATAATCATCATGACCCATCCTTTGAGGTACCCATTATTCTTTTTAAACATAATATTTGTTATTATGATGATTTTTATTATTATTTTATCCTCAAATTATTATTATCATTATTCTTTTATTATTTTTTTTATAAATGATGTATATAAAATGATGTATATATATTATATAATTATTTTAATAATAATTATAATAATAATAATAATAATAATAATAATAATAATAATTTATTATTTTATTTGTATATAGGCATTATGTGACATTCATTCTCATATTATGATTACACAAGCCCTACAAGGAAAGTTAAATAAAATCTTAAAAAAGAATGCTATTGTCAATGAGAGTAGTAATGGAAGTAAAGGGTGAAAGGGGTACCGGTGCCTCGGTACTGGAAGTGTGGTCATAAAACTGTGAAATAATAAAAGTTAAAATTTTGTTTGTTTGTTAATCCATTGTGCCAGATAGTTCTAACGAGTATGTGGAGTAATAATACAATAATACCACCTGGTTTGGTATCATTTCGTTTGCTGCTGCTGCTTATTTTTATTTGTCAAAATATAATAATTATTTGAAATTATTTCTTTGGCATTCGATGTGAATGTTGCCTGGTGAAGTTGATATGAAATGTAATTTTTGGATAAAATAATAGTAATAAGAATAGTTTGTCAGAAATAATGATGATTTTTGACTTTTTTTTAATCTTTTTCATGGAAAATATAATTTTTATCTGTTACATCGTTCTTTGTAAGTATTATTGGTAGGGCAGTAGAATATTTTCAATAAAATAGTTCATCATTTTCATCCATTCTCCTGCAAGAATCTCAAATCCAAACTTTATTTACCGGTAATAACCAATCACCTCAATTTTTCGCGCAGATATGAACTAATTTAATTTCAAATATAATGACGTACTTAAGTTTGATAGTTTAGAATTAAAATGTTGTCATTTTTCGGTTTTCCTTCTATAGCGAGGGGGGAGATGTTATTATTATTGGCCCACCAGGGTCTGATAGGGTGCCTTTATTTTAACGTCACCCAAATAATAAAGAAAGCTTTTTACCTTTAAAATTTAAAATAATCATAATTCCGTAAAAAAGTAATAATATGAGTGGTCCAAGCTCAGACAGGCCATCGGTAGATGAAAAACAACCAACAAAGGAGGAATTATTATCACGAACAATTTTCAACGATAATGAAAGTTCAAATAATGAAAAGTCGAGTTATGAATCAATTGTTGATTCCTACAGAAAAGCGAAAGAATCATATGATAAAGTTCTTACCACATATGAAGAATTTTCATTGCGAGAGAATATTGCAAAAAGTAGAGAAGCTATGGAAACCAAATTAAAATTGCCTTATGAAAAATGGAATGAGATGAAGACTGCTTATAATGGCGGAAATATTTTGCAATACTTAAGTGATCCTATTTACGATTTATCAGACAATTATAATAACAAATATCCTTATATTTCATCTGCTTGTCGCAGTCATGGAACACTGATAATAATAACTACTACTGTTCTACTAACCATGTCATTCCCGGCAAAAGGTAAATATTAAATATATTGCCATATTACAATGACTGAAAAATCATTTAGTTGTTCAATAATGTTCATATTAGTTATAGGTAGAAAATGGATGGCTGTATCGACAATATTTGGTTCCTCAGCAGGTGTTGGAATATTTAATTTCAAATGGGATTATCCTCGTAAAAAAGATGATAAATAGTTGTTTTTGATATGTTTAACTGATTAGTAACCCTTAATTTATTTTGATAATTTCCTATTTTGTATTGATAAAGATAAGCATTGATAAAAATCAGCAAATAATAATAAATGAAAAGAATAAAAGTACATATTTTAATTTTTAATAATGATTCAAATTTATCAATGCATCCAAGCATGAATTTTCAAGTCAAATATTATTTTATGTTTCATCATCAGCAACAAATATGAAAATTACTTATATTTTCAAGTTCATAAAAATCATGAAAATAAATATTATAATATTAAATATCAATTATGATTGATAGAATTATTTATCAATCAAGACATCATTCTTAATATACTCATTTATTTTTATGAATTTATAATTATATTTATAATATAAAAATATTATAATCACAATATTATGATTATAATGATTCTATTGTCATTATAAATAATAGAAATAATATAAAAAAATCATAATATTTGTTACTGCCATGATGAAACATTATCCTCATTTACTTTTCACTGTTCTTCTAGCTTGTGCAGCAGCACTTGGTTTATAACGACCATTCCCTCCACTCTTTCCATTAGCACCAGAAGATACTCGACGTACAGTTGATGATTTTGTTTTATATTTTTCAGGATTTATTATCATATCTAATTCTTTTTTCTTCGCAATTTTCCCAGCAAGTTTCGATTCTTTTGTATATTCATTTAATAGATTTGTATGTGCTAATTTCGTAGTGATATCTTTTTCGATACTCTCTTTTATATACGATCCTAATATTTCAGCAATTTGATTAATTTTTTTGTTTTTATTTTCCATTTCATTTCCTTTCGAACTATATTTTTTAGTTAATATTAATATCCCATCTTCATCCATATGAATGGTAAATATAAACCTCAATCTATTTTTATTATTTTCTTGTCCAATATTAGGAATTTTTTTCGGTGATAAAAAATGAATTTCAATTTTATCATACTTATTATTATGATTATTTTTCTGTTTATTTTGAATAATTATTTGAAAAGCATAATTACGATAACCTAACAACCAATCTGGTATTGACAAAACAATTCTATCTTTATATTTGAGTAGATTTCCTTTTTGTTTCAATTTTAATGAATCCGATCGATTCATAAAACGTTTGATTATAATAGAAGATAAATCATTTGGTTCAATTTTTTTATTCATATGAATATCATCATTGAAGATACTCTCACCAATAGTTAAAATATCATTTTTATTTTTCATTTCAACAATATTTCCATACTCTCTATCATTTTCAGTATATATATCAAAGTCATTTATTGTTGAGATAAGTTGTCTATTTTTAGCATTTGGTGAAAACAATGAAAACGAGCCAAGCACAGCAACTGATTGATACTTGGTATGCTTTCCTATAATATAACTGAAGTGCAATACAATGATTAACCAAATGAAAACTTGAAAAATCATTGTATGAAATGAAAATAAGATAATCTACTAGAATTTATAACTCAAAATAAAAAATAATAATAAGCTAATACACTGATAATTTCAAACTTTACTGCTTGATGATAAATCAACAAGTGATATTGCTGTACAGTTTTTTACAGCAGATACGAAAAGATCAATATACTGTACAGTGTAAAATAAATGACTTTTCAGAACAATTGTCAATAATTAATTTTATTGTTGAAGTGTTATAATGAATTTTCTTCCATCAAATCTTGTTGTGTTTTTTAGCTTTTTCCTCTTGTTTAGTTGAACTGTTTTGATTTGCTCAGTTAATTCCCATTAATTCATTCATCAGTTTTATCAACTAAAAAAACAAATTTTCGGGTTGTGCATTTGGGATGGTGGAGAAAAATATTATTGGTTTTAAATTATAAAATATTGAGTACTGGAATATTGCTTTATAATAATATTATATAATGATAAAATGATAATTGTCAGTCATGCCTTAATACAATACGAGATGTTTTGGTTTTTTATTCGTTAATATATTAACATTGAACTGATTGATTATTATTTATTATTATTGTTGTAAAAAATGATTATATTTAAGTAATACCTAGCCTTCCATAAAAGCAAAAAGATCGATATAGGTATACAACAGAGAGCATATAGTATATCACACAAACGCAAACACAAACTGTTTGAAATTAAAGTAACAGCAGCGTTTGAGAAAAATTTCGGTTGAATGAAAGTAAATTCAAGTGTGAATGTTAACTACTGTCTCTACAATGTATTTTCGGATATGCAGACTTTTTAATAGACTTTTTGTGGCATCAGCAGTGGTGTGGTATAATTAATTAATGAATTGTCCAGAAATAGTCCATCCGCCGAAATTAATTATTATCATTTTGATAGCAGCCATCATTGATATTACATCGGTTTTTAAGCACAAAAAGTTTTACATCATTTTTTTTTGAAAATTTGAAATCAATTCGTAAAAATGAAATATTGCAACACTAGTTTCGCTTAAATAGAAATTAAATTAAAATGGTATCATAATTATTATATACAAATCAACACTCAACATATTATCCATTTATTGCATAATAATAAGTAGGTTAGGTTAAGGGTCATCCTATGCTTGAACTAGAATCGAATAACAAAAAAATATGAGATTATTCTCGAGGTTTATTGAGATTATGATTATGCTCATATTTGCACAATGTGGTAGAAGCGAAATACAATAAATAATTATTAATGTTGTGCGGTGACAATTGTCCCGCTCTGTTGCATCGTATATTATTAAAAATATTATTACTGAGAAGGAAAAACAAAATATTTTGAATGCACTTGGTGGCATTATCATAAAATAATAGAAAGCTATGGCCTAATGATGAGGTAAATTAACAACTTCATCCTATAATATTAGAACAAATATGACATAAAACTGCATCCTATTTTATATATATTATCGCACGCGCCAACCATTATTTGAAAACATTATTATTATTATTACTGTTATTATTACTGTTAATATAAGCGATAATGAACATTATTTGATGGCGCATGCGATAAATATTATAATATCCGACACACAAGATAGCAGTTTTATATCATATTTATTCTACACATAAAATATATACTAACTAATAATAATCAAGAGAAGGAATCAACACATTCATTTTATGAAAATAATATATTTTTCTTGATTTTTTTTTGCAATTTCTATTCTTTTTTTGGCAACAATTTTGCCACACAACAGTCATTCGGAACGGAGGTGTATTATGAATAGATGAAAAAAGATTCGACACACTACTTGTAGATTATTAATCCAAGAGATATACAATAGATTCCCTCATTGTATAATCATTAAAAAAGATAAGATTCAATTTCGATTTATTCATCTAAAATATAAACAATACAATAATCAATAATCATTTATTAAATCATAATATTATAATAGCTTGGATAATAAAGATAATATATTTATTATAATTCATATTTTATATATAATCATAGTGTTGATTGTATATAATGTAATTATAATAATGATATTCTTTAAATTATGATATTTACGAAAAATATTTATATTATTATGCAAGTCCTAACTGCGTTCCCGATACTGTCAGCCTAGATTGAAGTCTTAACTTCAGTTGAGTAGCTGTTTTGAGTCAATATAGGCTGCTTTTATGTTGTTTATTCTTTTGATGGTATATTAATAAATTTATGCTTGAGCACAGAAGGGACTGCAGACCGAAGATGCTTGTATTATCACAGCACAATAATATTATGTAATCATAGCGCTAACAGACTACACATTATTATGTAATTTCATGTTCTTAATGGAAAAATAATAAAAATTATATATAATTATGAGAGAAATTATTTGTATTTTGTTTATAATTGTAAAATAAAACACAAAGAAGTGATAAATATCATATAAAATTATACAAAATGAAGCAGAGTATGTATATAATAGCAATAATAATATATGGTAAATGAATGGAATAATACCTATTAAACGGATGTAACTGACAGGATATCATCATATTACACTTCACCATAATTATTTGCAAATAATGAATCATTTGATAATACTGTAAAGTAGAGCCCCCTTTCTTCCATATTTTGATCATTATTTTGAACAATAATTGTTTGATAATTATTATCATAAACGATGACATTAGAAAAAATCATCATAATTATTATCTTTAGCACTCACAGGTCCTAACTCAACCGATGAACTAGCTAATCGATTCCAGTTAGGATGCGTCTCTGATCGTGTTGCCAGACCTACGAAGAAGAAACAAGAAAAATAACAAATAATATATGATAATAATGTTTATTCTGAGAAGATTAAACTTGAGTAAAACATAAACATAAAACAGTTTATTTTCATTCAATTCATTTGCCA
>VKHH01006863.1:0-14690 GCA_015144975.1 Epipyxis sp. PR26KG | reverse complement strand
ATAATAATAATAATAATAATAATAATAATGATAATAATAATAATAATAATAATAATAATAATAATGATAATAATAATGATAATATCAAATGATTGTGAATAAATGAACAATTGAGAAATCAAAATGATTTGATTTCAGAATCAATAATTAGTATGATGTTTTGAAAGATTGAATATTACTAAGACGTAAAAATTCATTAATAATTATAAATAAGGTTGTGATTTTTAATTTTTTTTTATTAAAGTGAATCTAACAATATAACCACCGCCAAATGTTAGCGATATTATCGTATTATATCGCACTTACCGTTATATGCTATCCGTATTAACTATTACCTGTTAACTATATAACTTAATACCTGTTCAAGATATCACAAATACGCCTATGAGATGTACTCAATCTTGCATTAGGTCTAAAACAATGTCTAATATAATATTTTGATCATATTTTATAATTAACAAAAATCTTTTTCTAATATTTGTAGAATATCTTTTCTTAACCTTATTTAACAGAAGCTATTGCTGACTTTTCCATAATAAAATATTCGAAATTATAATAAAAAATAATTTGACATTTTTTTAGTAGAATTTGTATTATATTAATTACTATCAATCTCATAGCAAAAAAAAAACGAAATGCTTTCATGATCCTAACCATCTCTCATATATAAGTAACCAGTGAACTATCATAATAACTTACTATATGGAAGTATTTCTTTTAATAAGTTCATAAAATCTATTAATAAAGTAAAAAAATAACTATAAAGATTATACTAATTATATGAAATTAATTGTTATACAAAAGTTGAAACAAAGCAAATGTTTTATTTCTTCGTGAAAGCCCAACCCACTTGAACTGATTGACCTAATATTTCTGCACCATTCAATGATTTTATCGTAGTTAATGCTTCCTCATACGTTTCATATTCAACTAGTGCATATCCCTATATTTAAGAAGCAATAATAATAAAAATTATATTTAAAAAGATAATTGCATCTTTCATCTTCTTGTTCAAACTTATCGACCATATATAATAATTATTATGATAATAATAATAAAAATAATAATAATGATTATGTTTAAAATGATAATTGCATATTTTATCTTCTTAAGAATAATAATAATAATAATAATAATAATAATAATAATAATAGTTCATAAAATTTTTTTAAATTAAGCTGCTTCACGTAAAGAAATTGATTTTGTTGGCATTGAAATAAAAACAATACTACTATTTTTACCACAACTACTACTACTAATTATTATTATTATTATGATAAAACAATAATCATCAAATTAACCAAACAATATACAGTACAGTATGCAGTCTCATTTTTATATAATTATTATGGTTATGTTACAATCAATAATTCTATTTTATGAATAATTCAAAATTAATTTCCATTGTAAATGATGTAATAACGTTAAATAAAACAGAATGATTATACCTTAACAAATCCTGTTCTTCGATCAAGATTAACATGAATATTTTTAACATCCCCATGCTCAGAAAACTTATCTAGTATATCATCTTCTTGTGCTTCTGGATGAACATTTGTTACAAACACTATCCAGCCCTCGATTGCTGTTTTAACAAAACAGTAAAACAGTATAAGATAGTAATTTCAACAATATTTAGTATAATTTTAGTGGATGGCAGATGTAGCTGCGGTTGGAAGATAAATTTTATTTTATAACTTGATATAAAGAAATACGTACATTGGCATGGTCCAGCACCAGGTTCTTGTTCAATCCTTTCGAATATACCACCTCTGCCACCTCTATATCTTCCTTCCTCATCTTGATACTGTTTTTCATGTCCTCTTCCTTTGACTCTGCCTGCTTTTTTTCCCTCTTTCAAACCTGAAATTTGCCCTGAAGCATCGGGTGGGGCACTTAGTTTTACTTGTCTTGATTCATCCAAATTCATTTCATCTTCTTCATAATCAACTTCTTCTGTCATTTTTTAGTTACAGTAACAGTACGTAAATAAATGTAGTGGCTTATACTTTAAATAAAATCTTCTTCCAATAATAAAATTTGGGGAAATATTTAAAAATTGAACTCTGTATGTGTAATACTGCTTGTTGGTTCGATTAAAGATAATTAATTAATGAACCGTTGCATATCCATATCGGTACATTTATTTATTATTATTTATAAAAATACCTGCTGGTAACTTTATTTATAGTTAAGAATAATTTACTGTACTACAGTAGTTAAGAATAATTAACTGAATAGCCGGTGACTACCGCCCAATTGGAAAAGACAAAATGAATCCATCTTCATTAACTTCTGGCTACTTGAAGATCTTTGCACAATCTTCTGGTATCGCTAACTCTTGGCTTAGAACTATTGGTGGTGGCAGAAATTCAATCTTAATACAACGTCAAGTACGAAGTATTGATGATAACGCGTCTCGAAGTTTTCTGGAGTCATGGATATTATTTAATAATGAGGAACTGTTGAAATTAAATACAATTACCATGGGTGTAAGACCTGCCATTTATGATATTTCCCCATCATCGCAGACAACAATAGCGTGCTATAATAGTCTTAATTTAGGAAAAGGAGATGACCCAAAGAACATTATTGAGATAGTTTCGAATGATAATAATCAACAAAAATCATTTCGTGTTGACACATCCAGTTATCATGGCAAATTTGTTGGTGATACATGGTTTGGTGGTGTGTCATGGAGCTCGGGTAATCTTCTACAAATAATATCACATTTTTATATTATAAAGTTCAGTAATTTTTGAATATAATTCTAGATGGAAGATATGTTGCTTATGTTGCAGAAGTCAAGGATAGTATTAAAAAGTCTACTTATTTCTCATCAAATGAAAAGACAAAACCTGACCAAAAATTTAACAATAAGTATGATTACATTGAGGATTGGGGAGAAAAATATGATGGAATAACCAAAGTTTCTATATTTGTGTTTGATATTTTAAATCGAATTGTTATATCTGTACCTAATGTTGATCATAATATATGGACTGTTGGTCAACCATCCTTTATGCCAAATAACAACAATAATAATGATTTATGGTTATGTTACACAGCATGGAAGAATATCCCACGTAAATTAGGTATGATTTATTGTTACCAAAGACCATGTAATCTATTCATGACTAACTTAGGACCTGTTGTAACACAATCATCATCCTTTCATCAAACAAACAACAAAGAAATTATTCATATTCCTTTAACAAATAAACTCAAATTAGCTAGATCAGCTAGGTTTCATCGAGATGGTCATACTATGGTATTTTTAGGTTCAATAAATGGATTTGTATCACATAACGGTTGTTCTGAATTATTCAGAATCGATTGTATTAAATTAATGAACGAAATAAATAATATATCGAAAGATGATTCTATTGTAGAATTCTCTCCAACAATTGAAACAATTATTTCACAAATTTATAAACCTTCCACACAATCCCCTCACGATTCCTTACCATTCGGATTCCCTGGATTATTTATTGACCAATTGCCAAAAAATTGTTTTATTAATGCAAATCAACTCATTTTGAATAGTGTTTGGGGAAGCTCAGATAGTATTTTAAAAGTATCACTTCAAACAAATGAAATAATTAATATGAATAATATAATATCTGAAAAAGCGAAATCAAAATATAATAAATTATTGAAATCAACTATATCTTATAATATATTAGATAATAACGATAATCTTATTCTTTTTTCATATTCGGCACCTAACCAACCCCTTCAATTAGGAATTATAGACATAAATAATAATATCAATAATGATGTAGTTTTGGTTGATTATTCATCACTAGATGATGTTTCCATTATATCAAATGAAGTTACTGTCACTAATGAAACTGATTTAAATCAAACAAATTATGATGTTAATCATCCATTATCATTACATCAAACATTAGATTGGCAACAATTTTATCATACATCCAAAACTGATAATATAATATTTGAAAGTATACTATTATATCCCATCAATAAGGATGGTACTAATTATGAGTATCCATTAATTGTAGTACCGCATGGTGGACCACACTCATGCTCAACAACTGCTTTTTCACCATCATATGCTTTCATTGCGAATCAATTAAAAGTATCAATATTACATGTGAATTATCGAGGATCAACTGGTTATGGACAAGATTCTATTGAATCATTATTAGGAAATATTGGTAAAAATGATGTAGAAGATATGATGATAGCAATTCATTCTTTATTTGATAAAAAAAATGAACTACCAATTAAAATCAATCAAAATAAAATATTTGTTGTTGGTGGAAGTCATGGTGGATTTTTGGTAAGATATATTTATTATTATATTTATTATATTTATTATTATATTTATCATTTTCTTTAAAATTATTATTATTATTTATTTTAATAATAATTATTGTTACTATACTGGTATGTCCAGCTGAAACAAATATCTTGAAATCAAATTTCTTATATTATAAATATGTATATATTATTCTTATTATGATATCTTTAAATATCTTTATTATATTAATTTTAAATATTTATTTTATATCATAGCTAATAGGAAATAATATTGTGTTTTATTTAGGCATCTCATCTTATTGGTCAATACCCATCATTCTTTTCTGGAGCATGTTTGCGTAACCCAGTCACCAATATCCCTGCCATGGCCTCTGTGACAGATATACCAGGTAACAACGTTAAGTAGTATAATTAATTTAATTCATTTGTATTATGGTTAAATCAGCGATAGTATTGTCATAATCTTAAATTTCAACTAAGACGATCACATCTAAGGAAATTATTATACATATATTTATTAAAGATTGGTGTTTTTTCGAATGTTTTGGTTCATCTAATGCGATAAAATATGGGTTTGATGAGTATTCGAATGAGCCATACAAGCCCCCTAATGCTGAGCAATTAGCAATTATGAGTCAATGCTCACCTGTGCGATACATCGATCAAGTCACCACACCCACTCTGATCTGTCTTGGTCAGAAGGATCGCCGTGTTCCTTATTCACAAGGAGTTGAATACTATCATTTATTGAAAGCTCGTGGTATTCCAACCAGGTGAATAAATATATCAATAATATTAATTTTCATATTTATTTTATCTTATTAAAATATCGAAGAAATAAAAATTATGTATATTTTCTTTTTTTATTGGGATATTTTTGCACATATATACGTACGCCTAAAATCCAAGCATATTTATGATGGTATGGATATCTATAAAATTTTATTGCAATAAATTAATTCTACAATCCAAATACGGTGTGAATTAATTTTTTTTAAATTTTTAATTTATTTTTATTTATTTTCCTTTTTTAAAAATATATTCTGAAAATCTTTTGAAATCCTCAAGTTATACCACTCTGTTCCGATATATTTGTCCAATTGTTGGCTGTGTGTGAAGCTCTCATCATTATTTTTTGTGAAAATGATAACGGATTAGATTTTCCGAAACTAATCTAAAACTTTTAAGTACTTGTATATTTACGATCCTTTAAAGGGAGAGTCGTAACTTGAAACTTTTACAACTGGACGAATATATCGGAACAAAGTGGTATAAGATGGAGCGAAATCTGAAGTCATTATTTGTCTATTTGCTTCTTAATATATTATCATATAATAATTATTATAATATATTATATTTAATAATATTATGATTATTTTATAAGGTTAATGATATTTCCAGAAGATGTTCATGCAATTGATAAACCTGCTTCTGAAGCTGAGCACTGGGTAGCAATTGCTGAATGGATTCAAAAGTATTTATAATAATAAGTGAATGAAAAATGGATGAATACAGTTATGCTTTAAATAATTGATGAAATTCATATTTTGAATTAATTAATATCATCATTGGACAAATTCGCATGGTCTTCTCATCTTATGCTTGCTCTTCTTTCAATATCGTTTTTGTCTTTTAATGAATAATTCTCCCACAAAAAATAATTATTTTTTGAGTGAAAAAATTAATATTAAAGTAATTATTTTAATATATATTATATATATTATTTCATAACAGCAAATCATGTTTTATTATAATTATTAATAATTAGTTTGTACACGCATCAGCAATAACAACCCCATAACTTTTTATATATGCAAAAACACATTTCCTTCGTCTACATATATATATTTACAATAATCAATCTAATATTCACTTGTCTAGTTGCTCTTAAGTAAAGCTTTAATTCTTTAATTCTTTTCTATTTCGTAACTAGAAATTACTCTTGTCGAACATCTGCTTGCATGAGTATAATAATAAAAAGGAATAAAAATAAACTTTTAAACCTATCGTAACTAACGAATACTAACTGTATGTCATAATATCAATATGGATAAAGAATCAGAATCGGATCCGAATCTTCACTTCGTACAACAAGAGTCAGCAGTGGGTCAATATAACAGGAGTCTATTGGTCCAGCTGCAACATCTTGTTTGGACTCCGCGACAACACCAACTCGCATTCCTAAACGACACATCGATCCGAACTGTTCGGAGAAGAAGAGTAGTGGCCAGCTGTTAGAATACATCTATGGAAACACTGGGTGGAATTATATCAACCGAGTACCAGTAATCCTATTATTTATAACTTTATCCTCGAGTCGATAATTTGAGGATGTTATACTGGCACATAACATATCGCAATGGACGGAATCGGTCAACACGGCTCTTAGTCATGTGCCCAATTTGTCGCGAAATGCATTGGATGGAATTCCGATTCCCGATGTTTTAAAAAATCTAAATAATGATAATAAATCATCCATTCTCTTCAACCTATTAATGGATGATCTTAGTGACGAATGCGTGGCTGTGATTTTAAAATTTATTATGCCTTACATTCATGGACATACCGGCATGAAGTTAATGCCATCAACTGAAAAGGTATCATTTCCGCATTATTGTGAACGGGGACAATTTAGTTTGCGTAACGCTTTAAAGCAGGATTCCGCAACTCTAACATCTCGTATAACACAATTGAACTTGTGCCGAACATTTTTTCTTACCGAAGAGGGATATCTTTCTTGGATAATTGAATTAGGATGATGATTGGCGCAATTCGATCAATTGTATTATGAGCTGTATTCGCACATCAGTCAATTCCCGGATGATCATCTTCCAACGAAGTGGGAGGAACAGTTTCGGAGTATCCTAACTCAGAATAATACTCTATTCATTAAAGTATTGCTGATGGACACACTTACGAACAGCAATGATGGACGGGCGATAGTCCGTACCGAAAATGGAACATTGATTATTCAGTGTTATCTATCTAGACCCCACGACGGACCGTATGTGATGTACTTATTCCATATACTCCATTGCCTAGAAAGAACGCAGATATCTTGGATGTCTTAACGTCCAAACATTACGGCAAATTGGCTTTGACAATCATCGAACCATATGATGACCTCCACTTCCTTCAGGACGAGTCATCATTTATGGATATCCTCCTCATGCGTGTGTTATTTTGACGAGAAAGATGCAACAGTAGTAATAATACAATAATTATTATAATGTATTGTATATAATAATATTATGAATATTTTATTAGGTTAATGATATTTCCAGAAGATGTTTATGCAATTGATAAATCTGCTTCTGAAGCTGAACATCATTGGGCAGCAATTGCTGAATGGATTCAAAAGTATTTATAATAAGTGAATGAATCGATGAATATTTTTTAATATTAGATGAAACTCATATTTTTAATAGATTAAATATCATCATTGGACAAATTCGCATTGTCTTCTCATCTTAAGCTTGCTTTTACAATCTCGTTTTTGTCTAATTATTCTTAAATTACCATACATAAGCATAAAATAATTACATTAAAAATTAATTAAAATAATATTTAATAGCTGCAAATCATGTTTTATTATAATTATTAATAATTAATTTTAAAATTATAAATATGCTCTTCCTTTTATATTTTGTGTCCTTTTATTACAAATTAAATTTGAAAATAGATCCGGTAGACTTTTCAGTTATATATAATACTTCATCACTAAAATAAATATAATACAATAATAATCAAAAATGATTATTAAAAAATGATTTTATAAACTTGACTTACTATATTGTTAATCCAGATATTTCTGGTCCACCTATAATAATTTGACTTTGTAATTTACCATTTGGATTTAATACTATCACAACCCCTTCATCTGCACTCTCTAAAAAAATAAGAAACATTTAATAATTAATTTTATTATTTTGATTATGAAATGATATTATAATTGTACCTTTTGTGTCATATTGACCAACGTAAATAAAGCCATTTCCATCAATGGCAAGACTTGATGGTCCAACTCCACCTGCTAATTGATGAAACACACTACCATGAAACACACCAGAAGGCTGTTGGAAATAACGAATTATTCTGTTCATCATCATTTCTGCAACATATCTATTTTTCATAATACAATATACAATAATATATATTATTGTTATTATATTATTAAATAATGTTATTGTGAATGAATGATGAACGACAATCTAATGAAAAAATTACTAAGCATTCAAAATCACTAAGCATTCGTTTGACATATTACACACATGCACAGTAAAGCATGCATTAATCATCATAAGTACTTTAATAAAAGAGAAAATTATATATGTTATATATGTAATGCTAATTTCACTAACATAAATTTCCCATCATGTGATACTATGACTGCAGATGGATACGCAAGATTATTCAATGATATAGGTTTCAAGATCTGTCCACTAGGACTGTTGCTTATCGTGAAAAGACTTCCATTTGGTGCATGTAAACCAGTTTCACCGAAAGATCCGGAATCAGTGAAGAATATATCCCCATTTGATATGTTAACACTACTAGGACCTTTAAGAGGTTTATCTTCATACACACCGACCACTATTTCCTAAAAATTGATGATCAATAAAATTTAAGTATTCAAGATATCTATATTAATCATTCATTAATCTCTATTTATCTACAGTATTTCATTCTAATTCTTTTCACTCACTTGCTGGTTGTCACTGTGTACAGCTAATATGCCACTGTGACCAAAATCTGCTAAGTATAAAACTCCATCTGAGCTAAACACCGCACCGCTAGGTTGACCACCAGTATTGTATGCTATAGCTGGCTCTGGTAAAATAGTTTTCACCAATCCTGATGATTGAAAGATTGCGTGTAGAACTCCTTCATTATTGAAAAAAGGACTACAAATATCATTTCCAAGACCACTAAAAAAATTGGCAGCTTTTTTAACATGGCTCATAATTACCACTAATAAGACTGATATTAATGACGCTTTAAATACAGTTTTTGATAATAAACTTGGCATTCAATTATTTTTCAGAAACGAAACTGTTGTGGTAAAGTCAAGTGTTTATTAATAATTAATTACTTGACTGGTATTTCAGATTATTATTTCAGGTATAATCAGGTATGTTTTGGTACCGGTATGTAGGTATTATCTGACACCACACTAACTTTAGCATGAATCAGATCTCGTTATACTTCTTTTGTTTTCTTATTTTAAATTTGATGCGAATTCAGCGATGTTTCGAGCCATGCAGAACTCGTATTGGAATTGATTATGGTCCTCGTTTAATTGGTATAACTATAATACTATAATGGATGTATTACTTTAAGTTTATTTACAGTAACTAACAAAGTGCATACTACAGCATGTTTTAATTCTTATTTTATATCTTCATATTGTACTGTAGGTATTGCAGTATCGAATATTTTAGGAAGCAGTTCAACTTATAAAACAATACCTAACCATGGTAATCTAACTCAGTTAGCATTAGATATTATTAGTATAGCTGTAAATGGATATAGTGCATCTGAAATTATTATTGGCTTGCCACTTGATAGCAATGGTATCATGAGCCAACATGTCAAGAATTTTAATGGCCAATTATGTCTTAATTTTTCAAAAGTATTATCATCAGTTGCTAAGAATAATCCAACAGCCAATCGGCTAAAAGTATTATTAGTAGATGAAAGATATACCACTAAAGAAGCGAAACTTCGTTTAAAGTTGGAACGAATTAAAGGTAATATCAACAAGTATAATGATAATTCATCATAAGATAACTGAAATTGATCAATACATATTCGATTTTTAACATTAATAAATAAACGGGATATTTTTAATCTTCATTTTAGAATATTTTTCACTTTGTACTAATTAAATTTGAAATTTTGTATAAATGTTAATTATCTAGTTGTAATGAAATGAGAGATGTATAGAGTACAAACTGTAGTTTTGATAGTAATTATTGACTAATCTATATTTACTATAAAAAATTTATTTAAAAAAAAATTTTAAGAGCGTTTAGAATTTTAATAATTTATTTATACAATTCAATTTATATGATTTGCATATGTTAGCTTCTTTAGATTCCATGTCAGCAAAGTGTTTATTAGAAAGGTATATAGAAGATAAAGGAGAAGGTAGTCTACTAGCTGAGTCATGTCCATATCCTCCACCAAAAGAATTAGAAATATTTAATTATGATATTGTCAAAAATCATATCAGAAGTCTTTATTATAGTGATAGTCATTATGATTATAATTTTAATAATAATAATAATAATAATGCAATCGATAATGACAGTGAAGAATATGAAGAGAACACGCGGAGGGAAGTTCAGGCCAAAAATGAGGATAATAATCAAATAGAAAAGGTATGAAATGATTAAATATTACTTCATCCGTTCCGATTGACATGAATTTTTGAACTGGGACGGACTTGAAAGAACATTGGACGGACAGACTCTTTCTTTGGACAAACAAAGGTTTTTTGTCAAGACAACTTGAAATCATGTCGGACAAAATGTTTTCATAATATTTCAAAAGGAATAATGCTTATATTTTATATTTATTGAAAATTTCTATTTCAATTTTATTTTTCAATTGAATATAAAATGTAAAATAAATGAAATTCGTGCTTGTCCTGACACAGTTGTATATTGGTCCTGACAAAAACTGAAGTCCGTCTGAAGATAAGGTTGTCTGTCCGACATTTTTCATCTCCGTTCCGGTAAAAGAGTTCTTGTCAAACGGAATGGAGAAAGTATCATTTTTTTGTAATTTTAAATAATATATTTCTTAATTATTATAATAGAATCCAATAATCAATAATGATAATAACAATAATCGAATAGAATTAAATGAAGAAGAAAAGGAATTAGAAGCTATTCGTGCTCGAAGAAGGAAAAAAGGAACTTTGAAAAAATTACATAAAAAAGAATAATAATATTTCTCAGGCTTACAGTTTTTATATAATACTAATAAATTTAATTAATAGTTTTATATAATTCATGCGACTTATTGTACATAATTTCTTATTATTGTTTTATTATAGCAGTAACATGAGAATACAGTGTCACCTGGCTGCAAGTTTCACAAATTAATCTCATTATCATTAATAATAATAATACTAATATTTTTTCAATAATAATGAAAAAAAGATATTTTCTCATCGTGTATCAAATAATTGAAGAAAATGAAATCACAATATCGAATATTTAATTAATAACAGAATTTAAATAACATAAAAAAAATTATCATTTTCAACTAAATCAAATTTGAACAATTCTTATCCACATAATATAGTAATGTTTTAGAAATGTCATCCTTGAGTTGATAATATAGATACATTAATAAAGATTTTTTTTTACATAATAAAATAAAGCATAAATCAAATTTATGCTTAATTATCATATGTGATAAAAATCATATAATAAAATTATATCGTTTTGTTATGAAACCCTAATTATACATTATTATATTACAAGATAGGGATTTATCATAACAAAAATAATGAAAAAAAATAATCATTATACATTTTTTTTAAAAAAAAAAGAAAAACTAAACATATCAATTGGTGGAATTTTGTTTTAAAATGTTAATTCTTTGATATTGCTTGTGTTAGTTTTTTTTTAATAAAAAAATCGATATTATAATATAATACTATTATGAACGTAATGATAAAGAGGGGAGTTATGTTACTTTTGTTACCCAAAAAACTGATCCTTTATCTATAAAATAAAAAAACTAACATCATCATATTATATTAAATTAGCCGAATAATGATGATGTTAGTATACCGGCTACCTATGATGATGTGTGAGCATATAATTATACTTCACAACACATCATTTTTCAATCAAAACATTTTATAAGACCAGAAACCAATGAACTATTCATTCTTTACCAATGAACCATATCTTTTCTAGTCTTTTTTTATCAAAATATACATTATTTTTGTGTCCAATTTCGATTATTTGGATAAAGAATTAAGGGGAAAAAACCTTATTTCTCCCTTTACTATCCATTGAGTTAATAGATGAAAGAGGTCTGTTATTAGTATTTTTCAATACAGTATTTGTTGGAGAATTATGTGATGATGATGGTCTAGATCCCATTCCAGAACCTGGTCGGGAAGATTGAGCAGAAATAGTAGTAATATCACTTGTACGAGACGTGGTGAAGATGAAGTCTTCACTATCCAATTGATCACCGTAATTATATAAAATCTTATCTTTCTCCCATTCTGCAAGTGATACTCTATGAACATCAACGGAACCTAATTTACCATCAGCTTTGCCACGATACCATCCGGAATACCCTACTGTTGGTAAAAGACTCTTGATACTTGCTTCATCCATACTAGGTCTAGCATTGGATGATTGATGATTCAGCATCATTTTATGATGAATATCTTCATTTAAGAATAAATTCTTTTTATTTGGAGAAGAATTATATTGGTTGTGAGTATCAAGTAAAGGACTCACTCGACCAGGTGATGTTTTGGTATGATTAATATCAGGTAAGAGCAATCTTGACTCAGAAGAGCTTCTACGAGCCATAACTTGGGATAAAAGAATCTGTTTTGTTTCTTCATCCGGAATAATGGAATTAGCTTTAATTGCGTGATTATATGCAGTGCTGATTTCATCCAATGGATCGACACGCTGTGCGATGGGATGCTTGTGGATATCAACGGTACCAACTTTGCCTCCCTTTTTACCAGCATACCACCCAGCATAACCAACCGTTGGTTGTAAAGATACACCTTTACGAGTCAATTGCTCTAGGACAGTGAAGTTGTCACTATTTCTTTTATCTTCTTCATTTAAAAATCTTCCTCCAGTATACCCCACAATAAATGTTTTGTCGCCTTTATTGAGTTCCATGCTCATTGCAAATATAAATTTGTTAACAGTACTTCTCGACAAAGAGATTGGTCAAGTTAATCAAAATGAATGGATTTAGAACCAGTTTGTTGATAAAATCGATTCAAAATTTAAGGATCCGAAATAGATTTCTCGAAAGTATCTTTCTATTTTCTATTTTCCTTTTAAAATTATTATTAACGTAAATTGGTTGAAGCAGAGATAAACCACTTCAATATTTAGTAAATATTATATTTGATCACTTATGGATTCTTTTGGAAAAGCTACTGTAATTTTCTGTGCAACGAATATATTTCTTCATAAATGGTGCCACCTCTTTCCCCACAGGTGCCAACCACACGACGCACAAAATGAGGAGAGGCGTTTCAATATTTTTGTCCGTTGGACGAAACGGACATGACAGGTGTATTATTATAAATTTTCAATGAAATCCTCACAAACTCTAAATATACAGTATGAGTAAATTTGTGGCATTATTCAAGCAATGATTTTCATATGATTTAGCTCCTTCATTCACTATGAATTAAGGAGCTAGACGTGATTAAAAAAGCTCTGGGTCTTGTTTCCAGATATCCTTCCCATGCATTAAATAACCATAATTTAAAATATTTATCCGGCTTAATTACTGTATTCATTTGATAATGAGCGACAGTAGCAAGAAATAAAACTTTCATCTTCATCTCTCATTTCATCAATAGTTTGTGTTAATAAACAATTAATCATGGTTTAATAAGATAACATAACTTGCCAATATAGTATTAACCAATCTATACCGTATTGATTACAATACATGAACAGTACATCATATCATTTTAATGTAATTAGCTATTTTTCGATGAATTAATTGAATGAAAAAAAAATTATTGTAAATTTTGTTCAAATTTTTTCTTTTGGGCATGATGAAGGAGTAAGTCTTAATAATAGTAATTAAGCAAATCATTTTGTGTTATTTTTTATCAATAAGAATAATTAAAATTAATATAATAACAAAATCTTAATAAAAAGCAAAAAAAAAATGAACTATTTTATTTTCATCAAATCAGATTATATTTGTTTATTATAAATGAACAACAAAAACTGATTATTATTTCATTTTAAATCAAAATAATAATACAAAATAAAAGTTCAATAACATCTTTTCATCCCTCTCGAGCTCCGAGGAATTGAAATAATAATATTAATGCTAATACTAAATAGTTATAATAGTAAAATTGCATCAAAATAATGATATGAACTTAAAACAATATAAAAATATTTCAAATTATTTTTCTTCACACATTCATTTTATTCATCATAAAATCCAATATTTTATTTCAAAAATAAATAATAATTATTATTCTTGATATATCATGATAGGTATCATGTCACTTGATATTTAATGATAGGTATCATGTCACTTGATATATCATGATAGGTATCATGTCACTTGATATATCATGATAGGTATCATGTCACTTGATATATCATGATAGGTATCGTGACAAACATCAATCATTTATTTTGTTA
>VKHH01006862.1:0-14697 GCA_015144975.1 Epipyxis sp. PR26KG | reverse complement strand
TTATCATTTTATCCCCCAACTATTATTATTATCTTTATTTTTTATTATTTTTTATTTTTATTATTATATTTTTATTTTCTTCTTTATACATAATATACATATATTTTATAATAATCTTATTAAATTATATTATTATTCTTTTTAATCAATGCCAACAAAAAACAATTTTTAAATTCAAGCTGCTTAATTTCAAAAATAATTATATTATTAATTATTATTATCTATTTATCTCTCATTACAGATAAATTCTCTTACTATAATCAATGATCCTTTTATGATAAATATATTAAAATAAATGTATAATTTTACGATATATTTAAGAATAAATGAAATAGTTGTGTATTAAATAATTATGTAAATAATGTATAACGATAAGATCATAATTTTTATGTGTATTAATTCTTTATATTATGTTAATGTATAAAATGGAATATATTTATTATGATTGGATATGATTTTTAGAAACCGCCTGGGTCGAAGATAAGGTTTACACTTCATAATTTACTACAAAATACTTTGTATGAGTTCAGAGTGAGCTTTATCAACTCGTCTGGAATGAGTGAACTCAGCAATCCCTCGCACAGGTTTAGATGTTATGAAATTATTGCTATTATAATAGTTGTAGAATTATTTTTATATAGATTATTGATGGATTGAGTGATTATTTTTTATCGATACACGGTTGCTGTGTAGTATGATATGACATAAATGGATGGAATAGTATATAATTTTTTATATAATAATTGTTGAAGAATTGTAAAATAATTATAGTATAATTATTAATAATGATATCAATTTTGCAAAAAATAACATTTGACATTTTTAAATAATAATAATAATAATAATAATAATAATAATGTTAATAATAATAATGTTATAGAGCATGCACTAATAAAGCTGCATTACCAAGTCCATGTCAACCACCTTCCTTACTTCAAATCGGAAGTAATTATTTACTATTAGAAGTCGCTGTTCCTCATTTTGAAGGAGGGTCACGTATCAAATCATTTCTCGTGGAAGTGTCTAATGTAGATGATAGTTCAGTCGTATCAGAGCGAATCACAAGAAATGAAATGGATAATAGTGAATATTTGCAAGTTAATATTAATAATCTCATAATAGATAGCACATATATTTGTCGTGCTCGAGCTGAAAGTGAAGTTGGGAATGGACCATTTTCAGATTGGTCGAAAGAAATTAAGTTAAGTAATGAATTTAGTGAGACTGTGAAAGGGATGATGCCAGTCAACAGTGATGATAATAGTACTATTGCTACTAGTTCTACAGATTATGTCAGTGCCAATAAGATGAATGAGATGAGTTATTCGCAAGATAATAATAATAGTAATAATAGTAATAATAATGATAAAAAGAATGATCATTATAAAAATCTCAGGAAAAGTTTGTCAGTTGATTCTTCAGCCTCATCACAAGTACAAGGTGATAAGGTTGGAATACCAGGAACAGATGACCAATTTCCTATTCATATTCCACCTTCTTCATCTATGATGAGATCAAATAAAGAATTTTGAAATATCGAATATATGATGTCTGGGATAATGAAATAATATGAAATGGTTGTTTGATTGTAGAAAATAACCGAGTGGGTTAGAATTGCAAACTAAGGTTAATGGAAATGGAAACAAAAACATTAACAAGCTCAACACCAAATTAATGTTTTACAATTTGATGCTAATAAAGATTCGATTACATGATTATATGATTTATCTGGATGTTACATGATTATATTAGGAAAATTCAATGTATCATCATTTGCATTATTTTATGTTTTTATTATTTGTAACATAACTGTTATTGTGTGATAATTTATTTATTTACAGTTTTAGTTTTGGTGAATTTTGCTCCTGCTGTTGTCTATTAAAAACTATGCAAATCATTTTTTGCATCATCCTCAAAATGAATGAATACTACGAATGAATGAATGAATGAATGAATGAAATGTTCGTTAAAAAGTGTGTGGTACACGCAGAGGGGAACGTCGAACATTTTTTAAGGTAATCCCGAATCAAGCTTTCTTTAAATATTTTTAGGTAAAGCTTTCTTTAAAGGAAAATTACAAAACAATTCGATTCTTCTTTCAAAAACAATAAATTAAAACACCAAGAGAAAGTGTTTAGTTGGTAAAATCTAATACCAGGAATTAATTAAATAGTAGTAGTAGTAGCAGTAGTAGTAGGAATAATAATCCAATAAGTGTAGTAGCTCATAAAATAAGTTATAATTTCAACTCTGTCCAAAGATATTGCTTTTAAGTCAACGCATCTGATCCCTAGGATCTTATTGTGTACGTATTACAAGTTCCAGTGATACAATGATTGATGGAACGCCAATCAACGGGACTAATAAGAAAAAGAATATATCTGAAGTATTTCAATCCAATAAGCGCCAGAAAGAGAGTCTTGATCTATTAACTACTCCATCTTCTTCCCTACTTAAAGTTAGTCATCAAACACCAGCTAGAAATGATACAACTCAAAGAAGAAATACTGGTAGTACCATCAGTTCTATGGTAACTCCTCTAATTACTAATTCCTGTCCTAATGACACTCATCCAAAGTTTAGCAATAGCTATGGCATGCATGGTTATCATACAAGTGCTTCCGTCAAAAAGCTTAACCAAATCATAAATTTTAATGATCCCATTTATGGTGTCATTGAAATGGATGCTCTTTGTATGGCAATTATTGACACAAAAGAATTTCAAAGATTACATCATTTGAAACAAAATGGAACTTGTGATTATGTTTTTCGTGGTGGGCATCATACGAGATTTGAACATTCACTTGGTGTAGCACATTTAGCTGAAAAAATAGCCCTTGGCTTGTCGCAATCTCAACCGAATTTGAAAATCACTACTGAAGATATCAAATGCGTCAAAGTGGCTGGTTTATGCCATGATCTTGGTAAGCATAGTGTTTATCTCATTTATTTTAAAATATAAAAATTATTTGCTTTAATTAAATTAATTCAAGGGCATGGACCTTTCTCTCATGTCTATGATGGAGTGTTTCTTAAGGCCGCTTATCCAAACGGAATTAAGAGAAATGATGAACGCATTATATGGCGACATGAAGATGGGTCCATAAGAATGTTGAAGCATATCATTGAAAAGCATTGTATTGACTTGTCATTATTTGGATTATCTGAAATCGATCAATTATTTATTGAAGAAATCATTGGTGGCGTGGAAGAGTCGAAGAGACAAGGACGAGAACGAAATAAATTTTATTTATATGATATTGTCAATAATATACGATCAGGGCTTGATGTAGATAAATTAGATTATTTTCAACGTGATGCAAGATATACGAATACTGCAATCCCTAAAGTAGACCGATTTCTTTCACTTGGTCGTGTGATGCACGCGGAAAAACTCAATGCAAACGATGAGTTTTATCCTATCATGATATGCTATCCTGATAAATTAGCAACAGAAGCAATGGAACTTTTTAGAGTTAGATTCAAAATGCATCAAGAAGTTTATACACATAAAACTGTGAAGAAGATTGAGTTTATGGTAGGATGATATTGACCTCAAAATCTTGATTTTGCCAACGCTCGATAAAAATATGAAAATATTATTCTTTACATTATTCTTTCAATATTATTTTTTATTCTTCTATTTTGTAATTTTTCTCACCATTTGTGCCCAAATGCTATATAATTATTTTTATGATTGTAGATTACGGATGCCCTTATTCTCGCTGATCCATTCGTGACAATTCGTGGCTCAAAAAATAAAGATTTTCCTGATGGGAATTATCGCATGTCCGAATGCATCTTTGATATGGAAGCACTATCTAACCTTGACGATCGCGTATTGTCATTGATACAAAATAGTTATGATCCTTGCTTGAAGCCTGCACAAGACATATTTGAGAAGATAGCAACCAGAAACTTGGTAATAATAAAAATGATAATATTCTTGAATTCTTATGATATTATTAATGCGCTATTTTGTTGAACGTAATGTTTGCGCAGTGAGTTGTTGAGAAGTTTCAGGCATGCTAAATTCAATTTGATATTTATTAATATTATTTTGTTAATTATAGTATGAATACTTGGGAAGAAATCCATACACGTTAGAAATACCAAACAAAGCTGAGAGTGAAATAGCGAAGGAAATCTTTGACATCGCTAATAAAATAAAAAATAATTCAAATAAAAAGTCTTCAAATATTTCATCATCAATATCAGATAAAATATCAATTATACCATTTGTTGAAACTCAATCATTAGAATTGAATGAAAATTCCAATGGTTTCTATGATTTGCATGAAGTGAACACATCAAAAATGAATAATAATCATAATCGTCGGTTTAATGAAAATGATGATATTTTCATTCAAAGTCAAGACAGTCGATTTGAAGAGACTCAATTGACCCAATCACAGCCTTGCTCATCATTCAAATCTCTTCATCACTCTTACACTCAGGAGATGTCGCACCAGCATCAGCCATTATCATTGGATGATATTATTGTTGAGAAAATGCATATTCATTATGGTATGAAAGGTAAAAATCCTGTTGAAAAAATGAGGTTTTTTAGAAAAGATAAATTTGAATCATATGATAATAATAATGATTATCATAATAATTCGAATAATATAATTGGTAAATATTATTCTGAAATCGCTTGCCAATCATTTCTACCTCGCTCATTTGAAGAGAAATCGATTCGAGTGTTTAGTAGAAATAATTTGAAAAGTAAAATCTTATTAAAAGCATTTAAATTATGGTTGAAAGAGAATTTGTTATCATCTAATGTCAATAAGAATGATGAAAGTGATGATAATAATGATGAGAATAATTCTGATGTTGATAAATATTAACAATTTCTGGATTCATGTGTTAACATTAATCATTAGGAAAGAATTGTGTTTTGTGAATCAATAAATGATATGTTAATTTCATTGTCTTTGAATGATGTTAACATGAGGATGAACATGCTACCGATAATCATTAATTAATTTAACTAAAATATTATTTGATGTTATTTCAGTTATTGCCATAATGTCAAATCGATCATATCGTATTTTTATGTTTGTTTCAATAATAGATACATAATTTATTGAAACTATCATACCAATAAAATTTTCTTGTCTTCATTTTTTCTTAATAATTCCAACTTGTTTTAGCAGCACAATTTTTAAATATTGGATTTGAAAATTTTATGGCTTAACACAAAGCTTTTAATAGGAACGATAATATGCATGATGCCACAATCATACAGAAAAATGCAGGAAATTAAACTTAAAAAAATTAAATCTTATTAAGAATGAAATTTATTATGATACAAATAATGATAATAATGTTTTGAGTATAGCATACATTCAAGTATGGCTGTTGCTCTATGAATAAAGGGTGGAATATATAATTATAAGAACATAATTACTACGAATTTAAAATATTAAGCATTGTCAACACTTCTAATAAATACATTCTCTTTCATTTCATAAATATTATCGTTGTTATTAGTTTCATCATTTATATCATATTTGCTGTTGTTACTTTCTACGTCCATTTTTTTTTGCCTTGTAGAAACAAGAGCAAACACATAAAACAAACCAACAAATATTGCGCATAATCCCATCCATGAAATATATTTTTGACTTATATTTTTATCATTATCATAATTATTGGTAAATAATAGCCATTCTTCTGTTAAAATTCGCCTTGTTGGTGATTTGAAGCCACTCCAATTCTTATCGAAGGTAGAACCTTGCATATCTCCATTGCGCTTTTTAAGCATATGTAATTGATTAGGCGTTAAATAATCGGTGACCGGGTAATCTTTCTTCTCAGTTGCATATTGAGGAGGACGAGTTTTTGCGTCTTTGTAACTTTTATGAACACTAAACTTTTGTCCATCTAAAAGAATAGTTCCACACACAAACAGAGCAATTATAGGCTTCCACATGAAAACTGCAATTAATCAACAGTTAGATTCAGAATTCCAGAATTTTTAGTTGCTTTATTCTTATTAAAACTTCTGAAAAAATGAATTGTGTTTTGTTGTTATGTTGTTATTATATTATATATAATAAAAACGGCTGTCGGTTTCTTCACCACAAATAATGGTGGTGGGGAATGAAACAATAAATACAATACACGTACAGCAGCAAGGTAGAAGCTAGAAGGGACTTCTAAAATAAATTTAAGGTGAGTTTTGCTATTTGATAGTACATTGAAAATTTTCAAATTTTCATTCGGATATATTGAAAATTGAATGATATCATGATATCATGATACATGATACATACATATATAATATATACTTCAAAATTCACATATACTATTAACAACAATAATTGTTGATCTAAACATTATATAGATTACAATCGATATCACGATATCACCAATAAACCACCAATAACCAATTCTAATGAGATCTTCCGATACAGTATGTCAGTATGTGCATCGTATTGTTATGTTGGTACTGTAGCTGTAGCTGTAGTATTTCTTCTTTAGTGGGATTGCAGTTGATATAAGTGTATTACTAAGATTATTATCATTATAATACATCTTAACATTCTTCGTCTTCGTTAGAAAAATCAATAAATTTATTCTAAATATTTTGGTCACAATAATTATTATTATTCAATATAATGTTGCGATATTGTAATACTGTATTTTTTCCTCAATCCGTAAGTTGAAGTTAATCATAAAGAAATAATAAACAATTGATGAACCGATGTAATGGATTATTTACATCCACCATATACTCATTACATTTTAAAACTTAATATTTATTCAAAAACTCTAATTTATCTATGGGTCTTTTATTAACACCTCTTAATTCAGCAATATCTACCATGCCATTCAACATTCCAATAATCTACCATCATATTCAGTGGTATCATTTCTCTTTGTACCCACCATTTCTATTTTACCTACAGTGTTTATGTGACCTTATTGTCCATTTTATTTATATATTCTATAAGTAAACATTAGACATACTTTTCACTTTACCATTATTTAATTAATGCTAGGTAAATAATTCAGTTCTAGTTCTATCTCTTATCATATCAACTTCAAAGTAAATGGAAGAAGATTGGAAAGGGGAAACTTGTGGACTGTGCGGCAAAAAGCAAAATGAATCAAGTAATCTTGTGGATCAAGTCTTCAAAGTTAATAGTAGCAGTAATGCATGTGGTCACCGATTTTGCAGTAAGTGCATCGAAAGAGAAAATAGACGACAATTTTCTTGTCCTGTATGCAAAGCAACTGTGGTTAAGGACAAGGTAAATTATGTATCTATTATGCAGTAATTCTGCTAGTTTCAGAAAGCAGACTCATACTTTTTATTATGAATAATTTTGAACACGAAAATATATATTTAATTCTTCAAATTTAATTATATTCCAGCTAACTGATAAAAGTTTGGAAGAAACACAAGTGGAGCGAGATGCGATGATTAGAAGAAGAATTAAATCGATATTTAATAAAACAGAAAACGAATTTGGGTCAACGGTAGATTGGAAAAACTATGAAGAAATGGTTGAAGACATCATATTTAACTTAGTGTACGATATTGATGAGGTGAATAATTATGTTATTACTGTACAGTGTTAGTGCTAGTAGTAATTCTTATATTATAATTACCGATTATTATAGGCTGTTACAAAAGAGAAAGTGAAAGCTTACGAGATTCAAAATCAAGCAGAGATTAGGTTGAACTCTTATAAAAAACAAGAATTGATCAAATTAGAGAATGAATCAATACAAAACGAGATTAGAGATCGTAAAAGAAGAGAAATAGAACAACAGGTATTGCATAAGATTAGAAAAAATCTTAAATTGTACATTATTAATTATCATCTTATTCAAAAGGATATTATTCGTGACGAAATACAACAAAAGAAAGAATTAAAAAGACAAAATAATCTTATGATGCTTGGGGTAAATAATATATTACATTGCATATTCAGTGTATTGCAATTCTTTATAATAGAAATTGATATGTGCGTTTTTTAGGAAAGCAATCAAGTCAATAGATCAACTTTAATTCAATCGAATACTTTGGCAGGTATAAATCCTGCTACTTCAAATTTTAGCATGAATCCTGTCAGTAGTGTAGCAGTTTTCTTTGCTCAAAGACCGCTACCGCAGCCTATCTTCAGTAAGAATACAACAAATAAAAAGATACGTTCAAAAGAAGATCTCAAGAGAGTTCATATGGTCGGTGGTTATGATTATAGTAAATATAATAATAAAAACTGGTTTGAAATAAAACTGCAGCTCAAAGAATTTTCTAATTTATAATTTGATTTTAAAGAAGCTAAATTTGAAAATCAAAGCATTATTTTTATTTTGATTAAACTAGAATTATTAAATGAGCACATATAAGCTTGTTCAAGTTTCTCAACGACAAAAGAAGTGTTGTGATAGCAAAATCATGCAATAAAGCAGTTAAATGAGTTAATTGGTGGTGGCAGGATTTGTGGCCATTTTCTCGTGAGCAGCTAGAACTTCTGGTAGGTTCTTGATGCCTTCATAGTATTCAGTCAAAGCAGGATATGCAGTCAAATCGAGTTGAAGATAACCAGACCAAGATAAAACAATGTATAAATAGCTATCAGCGATTGAAAATTTGTTACCAACGAGAAACTTCTTTCCGGGTAAAACTACGTCATTAAGATACTTAAACTTCGTATTCGATTTTGCGACTAAAAAATCTTTCACTTCTTGTGCGATTGTTGGATTGAATAATCCTCCAACAGATCCATGAACTTCACCAGATATATAACTAAGATACATCATAACTTCATAGCGTTCTTCTGTACCCAAGACCGGGGCCACTGTTCCTGGAGCTAAGTCTGCGATATAGCTCAAAGTAGCGGCATTCTCATTCAAAACAAGTCCTGAATCAAGAACAACTCCAGGTACATTGCCTTTCGGATTAATTTTGTAGTAATCTTGACCAGAACTGGTTTGATGAGTTTGAAGGTTTACTTGCTCGCATTCAATACTCAAACCAGCGACCGATGCTGCAATGAAATTTGATGCTCCGCAAGACGTGGTTGTGTAATATAGCTTCACCATTTGAAAGTTGAATTATAGAGTGTTGAAGATGGAAAGAATTGTGATTAACTCATCAACTCATCAACTCATCCACCTCTTATTAAATATGCAAAACTTCTAGAAGGCCAGAATTTCGGAAGTGATCTTTTCCCTTTATTTATTGATTTTAATTTCGTCATTAATTATTTTTAGTTCGTCATTGTTTAGATTTGAAGATATACTTTTTAAAATGAAGAACATCTCTGCATCGCTGCTCCTGCTCACAGGGAATGAAGTTTTAAAAAGTTGTTAAAAGAAAAGTACAAAAGTGCAAGAGTTATCTACTAATAACTTTAACTTTAAATCCTTAGCTTTTGTTTTTTTGCAGTATATAAAATATACACTAAGGACACATAATATAGTGTTGCTCATTTAATTTACTCAGCCTATACTGAATTTTTTATTCGATGGCAGATTTAACTGCATTTTCAAGCACCAACTTTAGCACAATTCATTGGATCAATTCTGCAATCAAAGAAAATTCCATGAATAGCAATACATCAGTCGATTATAACGAATCATTGGAATCATTTACTTCTTCTTTGCTTATGAAATTAAGAATTATGTCACAAGACTATACTGACCAACTAGAAACAGTTATGGTGGAAACAATGTCAACAATTCCTCGCATCACGTCTGAAATCAGTAAATTGGAAGAGTATCTGAGATCTGTAGAGGAAGAGATGAGTAGTCTATCGAATCAATTAAACAACTTCGATCAACGAAACGTTATTGGAGTAGAAGATCTATCTCGTTTAGATATTTTAAAATCAAATATGGAAAGATGCAAAGCAACTTTAGAAGAACATGCCAGATGGAGCCAACTGGTAAGAGAGGCAAAAATACTTCTAGAAAGTGGTGGAAAATTATCTGAATCAGCTGATAGGTACAGTACTTTTTAAGTTTATGATTAATAGTATTTGTGAATTCTCATTTTCTTCTCCAATTGAAATAATAGGATCGAGGTTATGTTTAGATCTTTGGAAATTTTGAAGAATCTTCCAGGTAATGAAGAGCGACAAGAGACATGTGAAGCATTTAAATCGTCTTTACTTGAAGCATTAAGACCGCTTGTTAGACGTGATGTAACTGAAATTGATACTTCTCCACTACATGAATACTTGTACGTTTTCCAAAAGCTTGGGAGGTAAATTCACAAAAATATGTCAACTTGTCGATTCGTAACCCTATGAATTATCTTACCTCCTTTACTTCGTAGAGAAATGGAGTTGCATCAGGAATATATCAAAGCACGACCTGATCGAGTGAAAGAGCTTTGGGAAAATTATAAAATTGATCAACGCGAAAGTTTTGCAAAATGGTTAGCATTGCTGTTAGGGAAAGTAACTAGATTGATACACGACGAACGAGAAAAAACAATTCATTTGTTTGGAAAAAGTCATGGATTAATTATATTATCCCAGATTTTATGTGAAGCTTTGCTTCCTATGAAAATAGATATTTCAAATCGATTACTTCAATTACAATCATCATCAGCAGAGCAGTCATATGATTCTTATCGTGTAGCGGATGAGTTTGCGCGACGTGTGTTACCACTTTTACATCATCGACAAATCTCATCCAATACCGATCAAAGTAATATCAGTAATCAATTTGAGTATAGTAATATTGATGATGAACAAACCTTATTCGTTTTAGACACAATATACTCCGGATTTGTTCAATATTCTTCACATCATGTCAATGCAGAGATATTTTCGCTTAAAAACCAATTCATAGAAATCTTAGATACAACAAAATTTAATGTAACTGATTCTTCAATGATTGAAAATGACCTTGGTTCCCTTTCTGACTATTCAGAAATATTCTCAAACTATTCTGAATCAATTTTGCAAGCTTGTGATTCATTTTCGGATCCTGTATTATTATCTATTCAAAGAAATATTTATTATATGGGAGGAATGAAAGTGAAATCTTTTTTTCGATTATTATCAAATACATTAACCCAATATGTTAAAAACGTAACAATAAAAATTGAAGAATTAGGATTAGCTAGTGGTAATGCTTATTCTGGTCAACAAAAATCATATAATAATAATGAATTAAATTTCAATTTTTTGGATGAAGAAAAAAGTAGTACTCTATTAGTTCCATCAGAAAATAATATTACTAGACTTGAGTTTGGTGATGTAGATGCACAAGTACTTATAACGACTGCGTTTAGAGCATTACAAGCAGTTGGTCGATTCATTAAAAAATTTCAAGAAATTGAAAAAGTAACGAAAGATTCTTTAATTGATTTAAATAATAATCTTTTCAATAATAATAATAATAATCATAATAATAGTAGTAATAATAATAATAATTCTGTGATTGATCAAATCATTTCTAATAACCAAATGAATATTGGATCATATTACACTTGTTTGCTGATTCAACAAGATATTCATGCTTCATCTGAATTAAAATCATTCCTAATTGCAGCATCATCATCATCACATCATTTATCACAGAATATTTTCTCAAATGTTAATAATTCATTATTGAAACTCAAAGCATCAGCTGGTCATTTATTATTCAATTTATGTATTGAATTGCCTGAAAAAATTGTTTCGAATTTATCCAGTGAAGATGTATGGGCTATGAACAGTCACGAAGATTTCAATATTTTAAAAGAGCGATTATTACCTCAGCCAATGATCATACAGGTTGATAGCTTAAATTTTATTATAATTAAACGATTATTATTTAAAAAAATCAATAATAGGTTGGTGAGCACATGTTGTCACTTGTGCCAGAATTAGAAGCTTTTGCTTCAAGTGACGCTTTGCCTGACTTATTGATGCTTCGTGGTGAAGCACATGCATTAATCGTGAGATCGCGCGGCTGGCAGCAGTTGAAGAAGCTCTTCGATTTGAAAGATGTAAGTGATGACATTGATGAAATATCCTCATTTTTAAATCAGTATTTTCTGTTGCATAGGATGAAATAGTTGAGCAAATATGTAAGCGATCGTCAAGTTCTTCTGTCATTAATATACTCGAAGTGTCTTTGTTTGGAGTGTCTTCCACTTCAGTCATAACAGACAATGAATATTATGATAGCCAAAATCCTTCTGCTCATTCTCCATACACTCCTGTAGGGGATGATAATGACTCATCAGCAGCAGCTGTATCCTTTGCAAATGAATGGTTGAGTGCGATTGCTGACTCAACTATTGGTTTATTATTAGTTCAAATATTCGAGATCAATTCTTTGTCAACATATGGATGTGCTCAATTGACAATTGACATCGAATATCTCAGGTGAAATGATATTATTTCGATAAAACCAAATGATTGTTATTATTCATAATAATGATAAAAATAATGATTTTAGTAATGTGGTTAATGCAATGGGAATCAGACCGCATCCTTTGATTACACATATCAAAAATATTCTTCATCGACCACCATCTTCTTTATTAGACGCATTAGACACACCCTCAGGTATTATACAATCCATATTATTATTGTAATTATTTTCTATTTTTATAAATAATGTACATATTTTTAATTATTTTTATAATATTATTATTCATTATATTTCCCATATTTTATGTCAATATCAATATTATTATTGATTCTACTGCATGGACTTGTTTGTTGCTTGTTTAAAATGTCTATTGTATCAATCATATTATAATTATTAATTCGAAATAAAGTAATTTCATAACAATTCTAACTTTTTGCGATGTCTAGTTTGAATTAATTGAGTGAAACTAGACTTATTTCTACTGTTTATTATATTATATACAAAAAAAACAATCATATTATTATTAAAATAATTGTTATTTAGGCAAAAATCAATTGTTCAACATTATTTTACGAGCAGATCAAGGCTTAATGAAAGCAATATGCACTGGGCATCAACTTAAATAAAATTATATTTAAATTATATTTGATTTGATATGAAATAATTATTTTATTATATGTACATTTATTAAGATTATTTCTTATTCAAAAATTCACAAATTATTAGTTTTAAAAGTTTTGATACAAACTTGATAGACTAATGATACTTTAGAAACAACAGGACAACTCAAAATACTAATATATATTGCTTAGAAAGTCGAAAAAAAATTGTAAAATCAAAGTCAGTCATACATATTTTATTGAATTGTAAAATAATATTTTATTGAATGGTAATACACATATTAGCCATATTGGATATAAGATGTCAACATATATGTCATAATTTTTTTTGTAGAACTTCATTGATCTATTATAATTAAATTGATGATCTGTTTGTTTGAGTTATAGCAAGATAATATTATCCTCAAACATGAAACATTTGATTTGAATAAATCAACAATGACAATATGTCTGATATTTTATTCATAATAATCTAAAGATAGAAATGTTTTTTTAATTATCATATAGACAATGTATATATTACCCCCTGCTGCACTTTTAAAAAAGAGCCTTTATTATAACATTTTGATTGATAATAATATGTTGTCTACAATCAACCAGTATATTATTTATGCTACACTGTTCAGTATAATTAACAGTAAAATGATAAATCTCTGAATGAAATGTCTCCTCAAGATACGGTTGGGAGTTATGTGATCACAGAGTATGATGCAAATAACAAAAATATGAAAATAATTTTATGAACAATTAATTAAGTATTATTATGACATTTCCGATTTCACAAACAACAAAAATCATTTTTTGATAAAATGTCATTTCTGTAACATAACAAATAAACAATGTATCAGAGTCAATATGATCGTCTTAATATATTTTTTAATATTTTATTTTAAATAATTAATATAATACCATATGAAATGATTTAAAATTAATTTGAATAATGTTTATTTTATAGGAAGTTAAGAATGATATGTCATATATATTCCCGTTACATGTCCTATTAGTTTATATAAGAATATAATCATGATTACAATTTGCAATTCTTTTATTTCTATTTTTATGAATTGCAAAAAGTTGGTTATTATTATTATTATCATTATTATCATTATTATTATCATTATTATTATTATTATCATTATTATTATCTTTACTCTCAGGAAGAGGAACTGTTGTCATGTCTTCTGATAAATGCATTTGTTTATAATACAAATAAACATCTTTTATATTATAATTATCAGTAATATTATAATCATTACTAATATTATTATGATAATATGAATAATTGAGGTTTGTAAGGATACATGCGATTGTGTTAGAAGAGTTATTAATTGGTATGATTTTACTGCCAGGTATTCTCCAATATAAAGCAGTTGATATTATTTTAATAATCATAAAATTATCAAATGATAATTGATGAGTGGATGACTGCTGTTGAGGAGAATGATGATCGAATTGTTTATTAATTATTGGTAAATGACTTGCTATGATTGGCTTACTTATCAACATATCCTTGCCAAACAAGACCTACAATCATACTTATAAAATAAGAAACTTTTTATAAAAAAAATCTAATTATTGCATCCTGTATCTAATTATAATAATTATTATTATTCTGATAAGTTTGAACAAAAAAAAGATCAAATATCTCTTAAAACATAATAATAATAATTATTATTATTATTATTATTATTATTGTTATTATTATTATTATTATTATTATTATTATTATTATTATTAT
>VKHH01006861.1:0-14706 GCA_015144975.1 Epipyxis sp. PR26KG | reverse complement strand
CTTCCATAGGGAGATAAACTTCCTTTGCAAATACATGTTTATGCACGATGAGACGGTCCATAGACAATCCTATCAGGCTCATAAAGGTACTCATTGCCGCCATCCCTTGTTTTAATCCACCTTCTGTCAACTGAGCAGTTTTCATAGTATCGCAACCATACTATTACATCATAAAAATTATTAATAAATTATAACGGACTATTAAAATCAAAAGTATTAAATTTAAAAATCTACCAAAATTTTAATGTCAGAATTCGTTAATAAATAGTCCAAGTGAAGTATTATCCGAGGAATAATTTCTATAATAATAAAGTTTAATCCATAATATGTCACAATGGTATCAACATGACAACGTTAAAACAAACTAAAGATACCTAAATGAATGTGATAGACATATGTATCATCCACTTCGGCAACAATAAACACTTTTTCGTGAAAGTATACTTTTGTGTCAAATGGAGCACCACGATCACAAACAATATGAGTTCCATCCAATTGAGGCGGAGAAGTATCCAATAAAGTCTATGTTATAATGAGGCTATAAAAGTAATAATTATTAATGTAGCGGATACATTCATCTTACCCTTTCCATTAAAGAAATATCACATTTTTTACGAAATAAAAGAGCTTGTGATTGGTACCCAGTTGCCATACAATTTGCAGTCGTATGAATTAAACCACATCTTGAATATATTTGACCACACATGGAGACATACGAGTTTGTCACTCTAATCAACCAGGGCTTAGGTGGAATATTTGTTGTATTATGATCAGCTTCTGGAAGAATAAAATGATTAGGTTTCAATTCATCGATTGACATTTGAGCATTTTCACATATCCATTTTAAATACGCATTTTGACATCTTGGAGCTGATGGGTGCATATACGATGATAATTGACATCCTGTTTGATTGAATATTGCTTTTTTCTTAAGATAGACAGCTTTACACAATAAAGGATCAACTCGCATTTGAATAGGTTTAGTGATCGAAGACCACCAATTAAATAAATTTTTATCAATATTTACTGCGTAATAAAATTTGATGACTGATTCATTTACATTTTCATTGTTAAACGTTGTCAAATCTTCGATATTCAAGTAACTTGTTGTGCAATTACTTGAAACAAGAGTTATTTCATTTATTTTTGAAGTCATAGACTCGTAATAATACTTCTCCTTTTGACGCCAATAACCGTTGTAAAAATAAGTTTCACCAAAATTAGCAACAATGATTGCGAATAAAGCAATCATATGAATAAAAGTACACACAATACTTCTAAACATAATAAATTGCAATTATAATATGCTTAAAAAGCACAGATGAAATTTAAGAAATTGTCTAATACCGTAGGTTTTATGCGTTGGTCTGATAGCACCAATATTCATAATATTATTTGCGAAAGATACCATTGCTACACAGTACAGTATATGTCAAAGAAATAAAATCATTTTTGGGAAACAAACTGAAATAATAACCGATGAAGTTTACTGTAGAAATTGATGTTATCAATTAGAAATTTAAGTTTTACTTGTGTCTTTTTTTAATCTTTGTATCTTTGTATGCATTATACATTATTTATACATCCATACATCCTACATTTTCAACTTTCAACTATATTACTTTATCCTGTTGATCTAGTTGTATTCTAAATAATACCAAGATCTTTTCAATCGTGAGGTACTACAGCCTGATTGTATCTCGGAAATGTAGATAACTTTTAGATATAATAACATAATAACTAGTTACACAATAAGTTTATGGTATTGAATGAATGAATGAATGAATTAAAACTGGTAATTTGTATGAATGAATGAACCTGGCTGTAAAACATAACTAGATCACATAACCCGTTGTTATGATGTTCAACTTGACTTGTTTTAGCAGCAAAAATGAACAGCTATATGATAGAGTTATACGAAAAAAGTTATATTATCGCAAAATTACCGTAATTTAATTTTAAAAAATGTGATTCAAAAATTAATTACGCATGAAGAGTTATAAAATAACAAATAACAACAGACAACTGCAAGGAAGATAAATCATAAAAAAATGAAAATAACGGCGAAATTAAAGTGACTAAACTGAAAAATTCATTCACATTCATGCATTAACCATTCATAGCGGCATAGCGGCAGCGCGGCAGCAATAGTCTTCTGGATACTTCATAACATTAATATTCTGCTACACGTAAAACTTTATTAATAAACAAAACAAAGTTAGAAAACAAAAATACCGTATTGTCTTCTTGTTTAATTGTTTTCGGAACATCTATTATCTTGAAGAAGAAATCACTACAGCAACTTCTAAATTATTGGCCCCATCAGTAGTACAGGTTGCTTCAATGAATGCAGAAATCGAACTATATGCTCTTGAGTTTTCGGAAGTTTAATTTTTCCTCATACAGAAGACAATATCTTTGAGTTCTCTATCAGCATTCCTCTTCTTCTTGGATGGCATAACAAAATTCAATGTGAGACTACAATACAGTATATATTTGGTTTGTGAAATATATATATTCTTGAGTTTTCGGAAGTTTAATTTTTCCACATACAGAAAACAATATCTTTGAGCTCTCTATCAGCATTCCTCTTCTGCATAACAAAATTCAATGTGAGTACTACACTATTGCTACTGACTATATATTTGGTTTGTGAAATCTATATTAAACAATTGAACTTTTGCACTTCAACTTGAAACTGAAAATAATATCTTCAGTGATCCCGTTATATAACTCGATAAATAACTCTCAATAACTATCTCAATTCATCAAAAGATAACCTGGGTTAATATACATTTCACTTGATTAGTATTGTAAAATTGGTGTCCCTTTATTGTCTCAGGTGAAAATGCATCTTTCTCGTTTGTTCTCGACCAAACTTGGAAGATGCGGTTTTCACCTTCGAGACACAATTGCATATTAGACCTTGATTATCTCAAAACTAAGCAATAACTGTAAGCTAGAATTTCATGTACAGTATAGGAAAGGACCTATTTATGAAATTTATTACATAACATTTTTCTAATTTTTTTATACAGTGGTAAATCATAAATAAAAGTACCAATGAACAGGATTTCTTTAATTTTTACACAAAAGAGTTCATTTCATTTGTACGATAGTTTTGTAGTTGTAATAATACAAGGAAATTATACTCAAATTTCAGTTGAAAATATCTGAATATGCACAAAGTATTCATACAAGCTTTAATTTTTAAAAACCGTTATCTTATCTGCAAATGGTCAATTTGACAGCGAAATATAGAAAGTTGAATAAGTATATAATCATAGTTGGGGAAATTGGGGAAATTGCGTGAATTGAAACCAATCTTTGCTGGAAAGTGTAATACTTACAGTTAGAATTAGAAATTTAAATCATCGTTGTCATCAATATCATTAACATTGTCAGATGTTTTTGACTCGTAAGAACCTCTACCAACAAAGTCAGAGGTAATTTTATTAGAATTAGGTGTATCAGGTTTACTAGAATTTCTATCTGTAATACCAGCGCATAAAGTCATATATGATTTGTCTCTTTTAAACATTCCATCACTTGTTGCAGTTACGCGATATTCACGTACAGTTGAAGAATCTCGTATTGGACCATATTGTAATCCATTATATGCAGGAGATCTCACTTTATGCTCAGGCAATACTCCATTTTCATGATCACTCAACATTTTCTTTAAATTCATCTCCATTTGGTCTCTCCATTCCTTCTTTTTACCATCATCATCAAAGCTGAAATGATCAGGAAGTGATGCAAACACTGCTGCAGTTTCAATTATATCTAAATTTTGTCCAGCACTATTGTATCTTCCGAGTAAATCATATAAATGTAATCTTGCAATTTCTGCTGTGGACATTCTCACCAACCAAAGACACTGCTTTTGAAGAATTCGTTTACTTATTTCCTTGGATATTCCAATTGAAAATAGAGTTTCCTTGTTACAACTAAATACTTCTACAGGAACAAAACTTCTCATTCTTTCTTGGCAGTGGTAAATGAATTGTTCAACAGATTCAAGCCAATCTTCATGCTCGATTTCCATTCTGGCTATGTATTGTGGGTGTTTCTCCCGAAGTTGTAACAAATAATCGAGTCTCTTCTCATCATAAACCATTCCCTTATTCACTTTTTCAGTTATATTATCAAGTTCGTGTTCAATATCAGCAAGTGGCTCCAAGCCTTCATACATAATTTCTAGTGCCAAAGCATTTGAGTGGTGATGATTATATGACGATTCACTGTTTGAGTTATTTTCATCTGTATCATCGCAGTAATCGAGATTATGGTATTCCGACATTTGAACTGATTTTCTTTGCTCAATATACAATGTATTGCTATATTCTTTTTACTTTATAATTTATAATCGTTTACATGTTTATATATTTTTTTTTGTCTCTCATCGCCAAAAAATCCGTTGAAAACCAAAACTTGTCACAAACTGAAGAATGAATTATTTTTCAATATTTTGAATCAGGTACTATTTCTGAAATTAGCACTTTGATATATAAATCTATCGTCAAATTTAAATAATATTTTTTTCACGGTAATATTTCGGTTTCACTATTAAAAAAAAAAGAATAATCTGAAACAAATATTTGTTTTTAAAATAGCAATATCAATATCAATATATGTCAATATCAATACTATTGGATAGCAAAACAAACATTTAATATTTTCTACCCAAATAAAACGGTTTTTAGTAGTGACAAAAATTGACAAAAATACAAAAAACGTATTTTTACAGTATGTAAACAATATTCAATCAATATTTTTGTTATCTAAAATTGTTGATACAGATATGCTCGATTTATATCTGTTGCTATTTAAAAAATCTATTAGAAATTTTTCGTTTTTTCAAAAATCAGTTAAACCGAAATATGTCCGTTATCAGTTTAAAATTTGACGGATGCCGGATGGATTTATGTAATATCCAAAATAGTGACTGATTCAAATATTGAAAAAAATCATATTTGTCAAAGTTTTAAGTTAAGTTAAAATCAATCAATTAATGTCAATTAAGTTTTGAGAAGCGAAATATACGAAACGATAACTATAATGTCTTCATCATAATAAATAATTGAACATATTTCATTTAGGTTTTATATTACTTTATCAATTCTCATCGTGGAATAGTTTCTGAGATATACTAGCACTGATTTTATTTGGAAACAATGCAAAACTTAAAAGCTAATTCAGCAAATCTAATATTACAATAGGATATTTTGTTTTGGAAAAACTGTAATTTTGAAAGTCTATAACCCTCAATATCTAATATAGCACATAACCTAAACATAAGAGTCCAATGTTAATAACTAGATAAATAATTTTAAATAGTTTGGTTTGAAAACTACAGATAATCGGTTATTACCAATACTTTCAATAATAAAATAAGTCTCCCTGTATCTAACTAAATTTTGTGTAATATATCTAAAAGATAAAAAGAATCAGTAGAAGTAAATGTTGCAACAAAATCTTATCATTACGAATTTCCATTTTGGGAATATGAAATAGTCACACATAATAACATGATCAAGATACTGAGAATAAAAAAATTCAATGACATAATTAGCAATAATGAGTGAGTGCTGACTAAAAAAGCGGTTATGTTGCAATTGCATTTAATAGCAAATAATTATTATGAAAATGAAACAACACAAAATTTCATTTCATTGTTTAGATTTCTTTCATCAGGCATAAAAAGTTGAGAACATTCACTGAAACTCAACCTTGAACATTCGGATATAATAAAACTTCAGAAGTCTAAATCCGAGCTGTTTGAAGCTGAACTATAACTATAATTGGCAATTTTGGCAGAACCAGCAGCACTTGTGCACACTTCTATGAAAGATTTTTTCCGAACAACTTCATTTGTTGCGTTTATTTTATATTCTCTGACTGTGCTTATATCTCTAACAGGACCAAATTGTATTCCCCCATATGCAGGTGCACGAACTTTATGCTCTGGTAATCTGTCTTCTTCATGATCTTTAAGCATTTTTTTCAAGTGAAATTCTAATACATCGCGCCATTCAGATTTCTTCCCTGTAGTATCATTAGAGAATGTGTCAGGCAATGAAGCAAATACAGCAGCTGTTTCAATTATATCTAAATTTTGTCCAGCACTGTTATATCGATTAAGCAAGTCTGACTCATGAAGTCTTGCTATTTCAGCTGTAGACATTCTCACCAACCACAGACATTTTTTCTGCAATATTCTCTTTGCTACCTCTGGAGTTAACCCAATACCAATCAGATCATCATAGCTCATACTGAAAACATCCACAGGAACAAATGTTCTTACTCTTTCCTGACATTGATAAATAAATTGTTCTACTGATTCAAGCCATTCTTCACGTTCAATAGCTTTCAATTCAATATATTCAGGATGATTTTCTCGAATTTTCAACAAATAATCCAACCGATTTTCATCATAAGGCAATTCTTTATTTGCCAAATCCGTTATTTCATTCAATTCATTGATGATATCACTCAAAGGCATATCTGTTGGCAAATTTTCTTCTTCGTCCAAGATAACTGGTCCAGTTAGTTCAGCGAAATCATCTTCACTCATAATTATAATGAATATAAAACAATATTAAATACAGACTTTTTTTTACAGTAGAACACTTCTATTAGTTTATTTTCAAAATATATTTTCTATTTTCTGATTTTCTGTTTATGCTGATATGTTGATTCACACACACAAACAACAATGAAATCTAAATTCTTTATCTTGGAATCAATATTTAGTAGCGATAGGAAATCGAATGCTGCGTAGGAACAGTACAGTAAGTAGTATTCTGTTATTTCCCCTTTATATGGCGTGTGGGAAAAACAAGAGGAGGTGTTGACGAATGAATAAAAAAAGATATTGGATCTCCCAACAGGGATATTTTGAGAAACTTGTAGTAACTACTATAGTTTCTTTAAAATTACTCTATATCAATTTCATGAATAACAATTATTAGATTGTTATTTTCAACTTCAGCCTAACGAGGGTTTGGAGGTCGGGAAAAGGTCTACTAGTTGGAATAAGTGCAGCTGTGTTTATATTAACAAATACTGTAAGTTAATAAGGGAGAATATGCTCCTAAGCTGTATGTAGCATTCATTGATTGATGTTTCATTACTCTCTAATATTTACTATTAGTACAACGAGAATATAGTAGACTAATGTGATTTACATAATTTATTGAAAAATACCAAATATATATTGTCTTCATAAACATAACCATTTCAAACATAAATGAATTCTCTTAGCTTATTCAACCTTATACGTGCAAAGTTATTTTTTGTGGTTGTAAGGATAACCCTGCACTTATTGCCCATGGATTACCAATTCGCAATTATATTGCAACAAAACTATATTGACTGGTTACATTTTAAACCTTCATAACCAATAAGGTTGTGGGTCAATGGTGAAATCTAGGATCGTTCAATTGGTGTTAAAACTAACTTACATACTCTTAGCTTTGAATGGAAAAAATAATTGAAATGTATCAATTATTTTATTGTTGAGCTAATTGTACCATTTCAAAATCATCATGTTCTTTTATTGCATCATATCGATTCAAAACCTATAGATTAATTAATTATAATGTTAATAATCCATTGGTATCATTATTATAATTAGATGTACTGCAGTATCTTAAATTATGATTATAAATATAATTACATTTATCATTCTTACCCCTCGATCAAGATTACCATTTTGATGTACTGGCAACAAAAATGACTGTTCTTGTTGAGATTTTGATGAATAACAGCAGCAGCAGCATTGAAGTGGATTAAAAACGAATTTTAAGCATTTTTCATTCATACGATTTGATAACGTATATGTGATCATAGCCAAGAATACCATTGTTGCCGATATGGAAGTCAGAATCCAAAAGTTATGTGGATCTACAATAGGAACAATGAAAACATAATGTACTACATCACATCTCACAAAAGCATATGAACTTACCTGGAAAAATAATCGCTAATCCAAATGAACTCATTTCAAACAAAGCTGTCAAAGATCGCCACTGACCATTAACCTTGCCTATCATTTTGCACATATTATTATTATTATTATTATTATTATTATTATTATTATTATTATTATTATATTATTATTATTATTATAATTATTATTATGATAAATCTGAACAAAAAAAATAAAGATCAAATATCTCTTAAAAATAACATTATTATTATTATTATTATTGTTATTATTATTATGAACAATTTTATTAACTAACCTCGAATATCTTCAGGTATACTCTCTTGCGCAATTTGCCTCACACACAAATCAAATAACCATAAACCAGTTCTAGAAAAAAGCTGAACAATAAAAATAAAACGATTTTAATATAATTTTGGAGTAAATGTTTATTAGTATAGAACTAACCACGCATAATATTATAATTTCAGCAGCAGATTCAGAATGGCTTCCCCGAAAAAATGAAGAAGCCGCAACAATAACCAATATACATTGATAAATAATTGCCCACTGAGCAGAATGCCATAAACCAAACCTATGAATAACAGTTATTATACGATAAACGTCGAGAGTAAAGAAGTACGAAGATAATCTTATCATCATACCGATTATGACACCAAGGAAATATTGCAGCACCAATAAAGCCAGTCAAAGCAGACAAACCTCTTGAAACTCCAATCCAATCTATTGAAATTTCAGCCCACTTAACATAAACTGTCATTAAATTCCCATAGCTCAGAACAGTCAAAAATAAGAATGCATATGATATCATTACACCTGCACAGCCAGATGCTACCATAAAATCATAAGAATAATATGAGAAACAACTTTTATCGTTACTCTCTTCAGACTTATAGTTAAATAATTCATCCCTTTTCTCGTATGAAAATTGATTTAAACCTCTTGGTGGTGTAAAATTATTATTGTTTGGAATACGATTTCCATCTTCACTCTTACTGCTATTCACATTCACATTATAAGTATTCGGAGTATTATTATACAAAATATCTATTCGTTTGAATGATAGTTCAATACATGAATCATATAAATTGTTGGTGAAATAAAATAAAATAATAGTGACAAAAATATTTGAAAAAAGAAGAATTATTGCAACTATTCGATTTGTAAAAAATGCGAATAATAATCCAGTTATAACAGGTGCTATAGCACTACATCCTAAATCAATCGTGCTTAGAGTAGAATTTGTATTGGATAACCACGCGGAGTTATTATTTGCTAAAACTACAATCCAATCCTTTTCAATTGATTGGTTAATAGTTGATAGTGATAATGATGCTGTCGCGTAAAATATCGGAATCAAAAAATATGTTACTGCATATTTCATATTGAAAATATTTGACGAGGAATTGTAGTATGGTAGAGAAGAACAACAAATATACGCTGATGTAATGGATATTACTTTTATCCATAATACTATTTTTATAGCTTGCAATCTATCCGTTTTATCCAACCATATTCCAACTGATGACATTCCACAAAATATTACAAAAGATGATATAAATCCAATTATTCCGATAAGAAAAATTGGATTAGTGACAAGAGATGCTATGAGTAAAACTATGCCCATATCCCATGTTCGCGATATCAATGTGAATCCCAGATGCATTAAGTATAACATGAAAGTGTCTTCATAGCCTGCTGCTGATGGTGGTGGTAAACGATTGAATGGAGTCAATGTAAGTATTGAATCACTTGTTGACATATTAACCTTTTTCCGGTTGCTGTTAGGGTCTGTTGTATGTTGTCTCCGTAAGTTGTTGAAGTCTCGAGTAGGTGGAGTATGTAAATCAGTTCCTCCAGATCCATTAATATTACTATCCATTGAATCGATAAATATCAAACTGATATTATTATCAATGAGATATAATTTTTACGGTTTACAGCAAATAGTTAAGATGAATTACTTATTTGTCGTATGGGTATGTCATTAGTTTACTTTTGTTCTTTTGTTGTTCGTTTTTACGTTTTTAGTCTTTCATCAAACAACATTCTTTTGCTTATGCTTCTCTTCGGTCAGAATCAACCAATTCCTCTGTTTCATTGATCTACCTGTTACTAGGAACGTTTACAGTATAATAAGTTATCGCCATCAAATTTTTAAATAAATGGACGGTAATACGAAAATAACCGTCATAATCACTTTTATCCTATTGATAACATATCCCAGGGTATCGATATCTTAGAACGAAAAAAATTTCATCTCTATCTAAAATTAAATTATATGCGGTCAATGAAACATCAGAATTTTGTCGTTCATTAACTTTTTGCGTTATAATAAAGTTACCGTATTTTACCTTTTTTTTAAATTTTTTACAATATCCGGATATAGTTGTTTGCTCAGTTCATCACGCTATTCTTTTTTAACTTAGTTGCATTATCATTTGATTTACCACCAACCCACAGTGCAGTAAAATGAGTCATTATATAGATAAAAAGTATAGTGCATATATTGACGAAATAGAGCGTTATATGAATGAGAATACAAACCATTTGAATAAATTGGATCAATCAAGTTTGTTTACAAATATTGCTTCTGCCCAATTCGGTAAGTTCTTTACTGATTCATAATCTGACCAAAACAGTACAATATTACATATAATAATTGGATAATTGGAGTATTTATTCTGACTTATCGTAAATAACTTATTAATATTTCTATTGCTAATATTATTTCTATTTTTAATGTTATAATAATTACTACTATTTCTTTTAATATATTATCAATAAATTAAGTAGTATTTTTTTCAACTTATGGATAATGGTGTTATTCTTTGAGCGTAATTGATTCAATACACCACATAAATAACAATATATGTTCCATATCGTATAGAGTTGGGTTTATTCAGAAAATGTCTGAAGTCATGTCAAAATGCAATCGATACAAATCCTACTTATTTAAGTGCTTACTTACTGAAAGGTCGAGCATTGATATGCTCCGAGAAGATACAAGAAGCAGTTGAAGTGTGGAATATTGGACTTAATAATTTATCTCTATTATCAGACACATTATTAATTCCTGAAATCAGAAGTTTACTGTTGAAATATAGCGATAGTATTGATAGTAGCTCTCAAACTAGTTTAGAAGAAAGTGCAATGAGTGTTGTCGATGTAAAGCCCAAAATTGACATAGTAATTCCGGGAAATTTGAATGAAGAGTCAAAAGAATCGACAATAAAATCTCCAGCGTCAACCACAAGTCAAACTAAAGGTATCGTTAATAACTCTTCAATCACAACTCCAACTTCGGTGGAACCAACAGTTACAACAACAGACTCCAAAAAGAACACAACCATTACAAGTAGTCCTATCAAATCTAATGAAGTTGCTTCAGTAAGCAAAACAACAATTAAAGTACAAGAAAATAAAATAAATCAAATAGTCTCTACTACTCCTAATAAATCAACAAAAGCAGCTGTTGAAACTACCAAAACAAATAATCAAGCTGTTAAAAGAGTGTTACAAGATTTCTATAATAAAAATATCGGTAATACCAGTAGTCACGCAATCAAGCCGATTTACTTGAGAACAATGAGAGAGAATTTACCCCATCTTTCAGGTGAAGATTTGATTGATGACTTGACATGTGTGGGCTACATTCATGTCAATGGAAATAATCTCGAAGTGGCATCAACTCTTTTCAAATCTTTATTGGAGTATAGAAATGATCTGCCATCAGTCTGCATAGGTTTAGGATCTATTTACGCAATGCAGCGAAAATTTGATGAAGCCATTCAAGAATTTACTAATGCTATTAATATAAACTCTTCCATTGCTGATGTTTGGAAGAGAAGAGGACAAACTAAAGCAGCGAAAGGTTTAATAAAAGGTGCAATCAAGGATTTAACTCGTGGCATATCACTCAATAGTAACGATTCAGATATGTTCTACCAGCGTGGACTAATTTATCATCAAAGTAGAAATTTCAGTCGTGCATTAAGCGACTTTCGTGAAGCTCTGAACAAAGGATGCAACACTGCATCATTATTGAACTTTATTGGCATTTGTGAAGGTCAGCTTGGCAATGTTCATTCTGCAATTGCATCACACAAATTAGCACTTAAATCTGAACCGAAGTTAAGAGAAGCTCATCTAAATATCGGATTGATGTATAGAGAATATGGAGATTGGAAGCAAGCGGAAGAATGGTTTAATTCAGCATTACAATGTGATTTAACCAAACCATTCACACATGTCTATATTCACAGACAAATCATGATTTATTTGTTGGGTAAGCCGTTGGCCGCATTGGAATGTGCATTGCAAGGAATGAATATTCTTCTGATCAAATTAACTTCCGAATTAGCGAATGGTGATACGCAACAAAGTAATTCGACAAAGGATGATTTGATTTCATGTATCGTTAGGGCTGCTATTTGTTGTCAATGTGTTGGTGATTATCAACGAGCTATTCATTATTTTGATGAAGCTTTATTGTTGGATAATGATAGTACGTATTGGTTCCAAAGAGAAGTTGCAGTTGCTCTCTGGGGTTTATTAGATACTGACTTTAACCTATTTTCTTTGGATGATAAGATCGATCCTAGATTGAAAGATGGATGGTGTAAGCATATTCCATGGAAAAGTTACATGACATCTTCATCGATTGCAACGAAAACAACGAATATTGAAGTATTTACAACATACAACTCAACAACTAAGAAATATCCTTCTATTCCTTGTATTGACAGTAAATTAGTCGATGAAGCACCAATCGATTTCCCAAAGACGACCACTAAAAATGCAAATAAAACTGCAAAGTCTAATATTAAAGATATAAAAGTAGCAGCAGATGCTGATTCGTCGCGAATGAAAGCATTTAATAAGTTAATAAACATCACTAAGCCATTGTGTTCATTCGTTCAATTGAATACACCAGGCTTCATTCCAAACCAGCGTCATCATCGCATGTTTGGATTAGCAACCTTTCAGGTTGGACAAGCATTATTCAAGCATTTCTCTTTGATAAGCTTGGGAAGTGTTGGATTAGACATAACAGATGCTTCGTCAAGTTTAGGTATTTATAGTACAGCTAAGAATATTATAAATAATAATGAAAGTTTATTATTAGATGATTATAATTCTTCAAAAAACAAAACACCAATATTAACATCTTCTTCAAAATCATCTAATTTGTCTTCTGGTAAGCGAGGAGTTGGTGCCACTAGCCACTCATTCGGATGGAGAGATCTCTTCGATATTGTTGTTCGTTGGAGACAAATCTCTGAACCTGGTGATCCTGTCTGGTGGATTGATCGATTTCCATTGAAAGCATTTCATGATGGTTTTGGGTTACAAACTCCAATTGTGAATGGGCAGTTGCACACTATCCGATATTCACCATATTTACCTCAAGCATTCAAAATTCTTCAAGATCGATTGCAAGAAGGATATTATTCCGCATCAGATCGATATGAACAAATTGACCCAACAAAAAAAGATAAACTTCTCATTGCAACAACATTAGCAGAAATTTATCATATTGTTGGGAAAGATTTTTATATAGTTGTGCCATGCCCAAGTGTCAAAAATCCGAATGATCGTATCTTGGAAGGAACTCGCTTAACTTTGATACATTCATTACCGGAAGGTTATGATTTGACAATTCGCACACCAGGTAAGCCTTATCGCTGGTCACAGTTTGTGATGGAACTTGATGCTAGTTTCCAACGATTAGAAGAAGCTGCTTTGTCAATCAAACAAGGGACACAATCCAAAACAAGCGAAGAAATCGATAATAATAATAATAATGATAATAATAATAATAATAATAATAATAATAATAATAATAATAAAGAAACGCATGATAATAATGATGAAAAAACAATTATTATATTAAAACAAGCATTAGAATTCTTTTATTTATGGGTAACTTTTGCCCCATTGTCGCGTGGGACGGCCATGTGTGGGTATGCTGTCATGTCTGGTATATTACTTGCTAACGGTAAGATGATATCTAAGCCATTATTGCCTGGCAAGCAATTGGATTGGGAAGCAATATTTGCAAGTGATGTGAATGAATTCACGAATCGTGTGATCAAATGGATTACTATTACAGATTCAACGATTAAGCTCGATAATAATCTTAATACTTCTTCTTCTTCTTTAATAAATGATATGAAGGTTGGAAATGATGATAATTTAGATAAAATTGATGAAAATGATGAAGATACTATTGATTCTTTTCAATGGATTCGAACTATTAGAGATATGATTGATTATCTTAATATTTTAGAATAATTAATTAATAAACAGGTGATATCTTATGATAAATATATTTATTGTTGATATTATTGAAATAAATACTATAATTATTATATATTATGGCTTCAAAAAACGAATTGTCCAAAACGGCAGTTTCATCCGAACCTACTGTATGACTTATTTGCCTTGTATGTTGGATACATATAACTGTACTATTGACTATTGCCTATGAATACCAGAAGGCGAAGAAGTGAGCATTCTCTAGTATCTGAATGAATTCACGATACAAACCTTCAACATTGATATAATTCATACTATCAAATAATATCGAATATTTCATTGAATTCATACCATTTTAGGAATGAATGATTAAAAAAATGATATGAAATAATAATATGAAAACAAAAATAAAATAACAATAATAATAACAATAATAATAATAATAATAATAATAATAATAATAATAACAATAATAATAATAACAATAATAATAA
>VKHH01006860.1:0-14708 GCA_015144975.1 Epipyxis sp. PR26KG | reverse complement strand
TTTTCTCGGCGTTTCAATTTATTGTTTGATAGAAGATTTGAATTGTTTGTAATTGTTCCTCTTTAAGAAAGTTTTTCAAAAAAAAAAAAAAAAAATACAGTAATAATAATATCCGAATAATAACGGTGCCACTCTGGTTGGATATTTTATGGGTGTATGAATGGTATTTGTTTGTTTTTTTTGTTAATAAAATTTATGTTCGAAAATGGGCTCTGCTGAATTTAATTGAGAATAGGTTTGTTCCATCACAGAAGCTTTTTAATTGAATTAAATATCATTACAATAAAATTTTGGAATAATGCTTATATTATTTATTTCTCATCTTGTGTTGTCTCTTCTGGTAGTTGTCATATTACAAATATGGCAATTTGTTTTTTCATTGTAGAATTGGAAATAAATTTATTTCCACATATCAGATGGAAGTTGGTTAACTTCAATTAACTTCTTTCTGTAACAACTAAAGCATGTTGGAAAATACTTTTCTTCCGCACCTAATTGAACCGCAGGACCTAAAATTTACATTATCAAAGAAGAAAATATGCAAATGATTTCATTAAAAATCAATACCTGATGTATCTGCTATTCCATTGACATGTTTCAAGTTTAAAATTGCAGTATTGTGACAAAAATGACAAACAGTTTCGATTTCTTCAATTACATCCGCAACTTCCATAAGTCGCTTGCTTCCTTTCAAAACAAACTTAACATCATGAATATGCGTGTAAAGACTTCATTAATTACAAGATTCACATGTTGATAATTATTCAAAAAGGTAGCTACTCACCAGGGAATAGATTACTTCTGAAGTCAGTCCTCAAGCCATAACAAAATATTGGAGTGTTCCACAAATATGTAGCCATTCTAAGTTGATCTATTTGTGATGGTTGCAAAAACTGCACTTCATCCACTAAAATGCAATCCATTATTATATTTTTTGCAGGCAATTCCAGAATATTTGTATTGTTCGAAATTATATAATCCGCTCTTTGCGATATTCCTGCTCTGGATTTTATTTCAAAATCTCCAAATCTGGTGTCCAACGAAGGCTGTGAATAAAATGCAAAATCGTTAATAGAACAAAAACAGATTGTGTGTGGATTCAAGATAACTGTACAAAAAATAAAGGTACCAAGCACAATAAATGAGAATCAAAATAAAGATAAAGTGATTAATAAATACGTACTGCTTATTACAAAGCGGAACTGACCTTCATTAATGCAACAGATTTACCTTGTGCTTTGTAGCTGTATGAAAGAGCCAACAAATTCAATGTTTTTGCAGAATTCACCACACCATGCTTGAAATATAGTTTTGGCATAAGATTGGACAAACCCAAACTTAGCCACAATGCTAACAATATTGGAATGGAAAACGACAGTATTTTAGAATGATTTGCTGCTATTTGATGAAACTTTATTTCAACTCATAAATCTCTTCTTGTCAATTTCAAGTTTCACCAATAAAGCCATAAAATTATTTCACATATACGGTACAACGCAATTGATAAAAATGAAGCTTTGAATCTGTACAATCCTGGAAATGTAAAATGGAAATGTAATCATACTAGAACAGTAAAAAGAAAACAATAAAATGTGAATGTGAAAATGAATGAATGAATGAATTAATAAAAATTAACGGAGCAAATCAAAAAGGTGCAACTAGACAAGAGGAAAAAACTACAAAACATAACAAGGAGCCCTCTTAAGAATGTGAAAATGAATGAATGAATGAATGAATGAATGAATGAATGAATGAATTAATAATGGAGCAAATCATGTCAAGTAAACTAAAAAGGAACAAGCTAAAAATATAACAGAGAGCTGCGAAAATAATAATAGTACAGGTTCGTTATTACCGTCCATTCATTAATTTATTCATGATCCAGCAGGGATTATTGCATTATTGCTTATAATTTATTATAGAAATTACAGAAAAATACAGTTGTAATGATAATAGTTGAAGACTCTATTTTCGTACCTGTGAGACTTTAACATCGAAATTTTAGCTTTAGATCAATATCCATGAAAGAGATACAAAATCCTTCGATTATAGGAACTGAAAATCAAGGATATAGCGTTAAATTATCTTTCGATGAATATAAGAAGAACTTATTAGCTTTAGAAAAGAAGATATCTGATGGTGCAGTACTGTTTATTTCAATTTATTTTGTGATTATCGCGATTTGGTTTAGTCATGTTTTATTGTTACAATCGATAGATAATGAAGATCCATCACATGATGTAGAAACAGCGAAATCGTGGATTGAATACATTGAGGTACTGTATTTTATTCGCAAAATATTTGATACGTAAATATTGATTGGATTATGTATATTCTCAGCGTCCAGACACAACCCTTGAAGAAATAAACTTCTTCCTACAAGACGCATTCCCCAAATTTATCAAAGCTATCCTTAACAGGAAATATGACGTTAAAAATCTAAAATCATATCAATCTGTTTTATTTTTGGAATATTCAAGTCTAATTTTAGGTCGCATATTACCGAAATGCTCTGAGGTATTATGGCAATTTTACAAATTAATGTAGCCATAACCTAACCAGTAGTTATATATTCCAGGGATTATACAGCCAACTTAAGGAACTGATGGATCCAAATAATTCTTTTTATAAAAAATTGAAGGTTTTTGATATAAAATTTATTCGTCGACTATCAATAATCTTCCTCCGTTTTACTTTAGACTAACGAATCGAAATTTCAAATGCAAAAAAATGAGCATGGTGGTAACAATTTAGTTGGTCAAAATGTAATGCTAGGTCTTGAGAAAGGTGCTGTGATAGATTGTTACAATAAATTGACAGGAAAGTGGGAATTAGCGATTGTCGAATCTTTTTCAGATTTCAAAACCGAATTTGAAGTTTGTTGGCCTGACGGTAAATACCACAGTATATAAATATAATAAATACTTAATTTTTTTATGAACCAATAAATTTAAGTAATCTATTTCGATGATTAAATGTGATATATTTTGATGACAGATAAGCGCGATTGGTTGTCATTAGAAGAAGTTAATCGAGTTGCGCCTTTTGGAACTAAAACTGGACTGATCGAAATGGAAGTAATAAACGATGAAAAAAATCATCCCGAAGAAACTGAATTGATCAGTACTGGTGATGTCGCAGCTATCGTATCTGATTCAACTTGGAAATCTTTGATATGTGTGGGAGACCTTGTTGATGCTCGAGACAAGAATGATGTGTGGTGTCAGGTAAACTAATATTGATTTTGTTACATCAACCAAATTTATTTGATAATGTTGTTGATGATATTTAAAGGCATGCATATTAGAGCTGGAAACTCGTAGTTTGAGCACTTTATGTACCCCAGTAATTGTCCCGTTAACCATTAAATGTGATTCATCTACTGCAGAAAATGTAGCAGTGGTCATCGACACCAATAATGATTCGACAATCGATATGGATGTATCCCCTGATGTTGCTACTACAGATAAAAATTGTGATGAAAAAGCGGATCAAATTGATGAAGAATCTCATGCACAGGTTTTTGTCAACAAAATGTTTGCTAGAATTTCTTTTATTGGATTTCCTGATAGGTATGATGAGTGGATTGAATTGGAAAGTGATCGTATAGAACAATTTAATAAATATTCATTTGGGAAAAGAGGTGACAGCAATGTTAGAGAAGAGATTCTATTTTTAGTGAATCTCAAACCAGCTCATGGAGAAATCGATAACTTTGCGGTTTATCGAGAAGGTAGCTTTGTCGACCCGGTGTATGTAAATATTGTGAATGCTTTCGGAAAAGGTGGAGGATTTGACAATACTTTACAACTGTTGAATCGCTCAACATCATCTGAGCCTTCACAAGTCTCACTGCAAAGCATATTTTCTCTCATAATTGCTATTGGAAATATGCACAAAGTATTAACAAAATCCTTTTTGGCGTCTTTTGGAATGTCTTTTTTGGAATTTTCAGTTAATATACTCCGATCAATGACTCTGTCTGATGTGAGAGAAACGTCAACCGAAACCATGGAATATGTTTTGAATGCTCTGGAATCGATTGCAATCATGCACTTCGGAAGAAATGCTGCAACTGGTGAAATAATCGAACCTTTGCGCTTGGAGATATCTCTTAGAACCTTATCCTCGCCTTTTTTGAATCGTAGATTGGGTGGTTTGAAGATTTTAACTGATTTGATAAGAAGAGCTGAAGCTGTGGAAGACGTCCCCACTGGTCTTAAAGTTACAAAATTATCATCAAATAATGTAGAAACTGTTTCATACAGAGTTGTCCCAATTTTGTACCACCTAACTATCGGAGATATTTGTTCTATTCTTCAACAGAATAATAAGACTCTTACATCTATTTTTGAAGGGGGGACTGCGCATGAGTCATTGATGGCGCGTGTGTCTACAATACTTTCTGCAATGGCTGCACAAAATATTCTTAATAATGAGTTGGTTGACTCTATATGGAACGCTGGATTGATTGATAAAAATAATGAAGCATTTCGCTGTCTGGTTGATATAACTGCATGTTTGAATCCAAATTCAATTTTCAGATTATTGCAGAAATCCGTTGACGAAATGGACGGAAAACTAATCACCACAAGTTTAGTGGATATACTTGGTGCTATCGGAACTCGTTGTAAATTGCTTATGGTATCTAAGGATTGTAACGAAAATATCTCACATTTTATGGAAAAAAGTGTGAAGTTGTTATCTCAAACCATAACAATGGGAGAGTTTGATTTCGAAGATGATGAATCGAGTAAACATGCAATATTTTATATATATCATAAATCTTTGGCTCAATTGTGGCAGTGGTTATCTGATGGTTCTTCAGTGTCTGAAAACGTAGTATCGAGATGCTTAGAAAAGTTTGAAAATATTGTTGAACTTGGAACATCGTATCTATCAGCATTGGGAGAACCGAATTTTCCGTGGGCTATGCATTGGTATAGAATGAAAAATGTTGTCGAACTGAGTATTAATTCCATAAAACAAGGTACGTCTATCGTTGCCTCTTTAAAAATTATACAACTTTGTATGCAAAGTTGGCCATTTAAAACGACGGTTGCTGTCTCGAATGTTAAGAATGTTCGCAACCTCCCATTTAATAATCCCAGTCGATCAGAGTTTGTTAATTTTCTTGAGGCACAATATACGGTCATGCCGATACTCACACAAGCAATCACTCGTCTGAAAAGGAGCGTGGATCAAACGATCCACCAGAACAAAAACATAAATGTTTTAGAGTTAAAAATTATGGGAAGCCGTCACACTTATAAAGAAGAGTTGGATAAATGCTTGGATTTTTTTCATATATATGTTAAATCTTCTGATTCATTATTTATTCCGCAAGGCACGATCGAAGATGTTTGGAACGCTATTATCATCAGCAATCCACTTGTCGTTGAAGAGTGTGATTCGGTTATTAGTTTTTGCAGTAAAATTGTCGTTAAAACAGTTGACTCTAGCTCATCAAATGACAATGATAGTACCTCAGCAATCAATAACAGCATGTCTTCATTGTCAGAAAAAATCATCACCGGTAGCAGAAGAAATGCCGTGTGCTCAAGGGAAACAATCGAATGGGTTTTCATTCACTTAATGTGTGAAAACATCTCATCAGACTCGAATAGAATGGTAAATTCTTTCATTCGCTCACCGCACTACAACCTCAAGGCATTCAATTGCTTTGAAAAATGGTTTCGATGGTTGAATGCTGAGTGTGGATTCATTATTGAGTCACGAGACAAAAACTCTCCATTCATAATTGAAACGAACCCTTCTAAATTGATTGGATTTGAGTTTTTACCGGACCTCATACTTAACTGCCAGTTAGATGTCGTTGCAAGCAATGCCGTGAAATTTTTATCATCATTTCCTCAATATTTATCTTTGAAGTTGCAAAAATCTGATGAGATATTTGCTTTTCGCAGCAGTTTGCTGCTTCGATGTATGAAAGAATTGGAAGTATCGTTTGCGTCATCAGAAGTGGTAAATGTGAATAGAGTGCTTATGCTTCTTGATGGAATCTTAGAAGAATCTTTGTCAAATTCATCGATTAGGGTTGTGCCTCATGGTACCGTGGGTAAAGGGTCTCCAATCGAATTTAAAATTAATAGTTCCAATAAAAAGTTCAAGAAATATGCAGCTTCTATAATTTTATTTACAAATGATTCACAAGGCGATCTTGTCAATGCAATTGCAGAACAATTTCAAACAAGTGTGTCTGAAATCAAAGTATTTAGGCAAGGAAAGGAAATATCAGTGGTTGATTTTAAAAAGTCGATTGGTCAGCTTAAGCAATTGGGTCCTAAAGACAGTGTTGTAGTTGCTGAAAAGCCACCAGCAGTAATCGCGAAGGAAAAGGAAAAGTTAGCTCTAGATAAATTGTCGGTTCGCGTGAATTCTGATAATACTACCAGTCCAGTGGCTTCAATTCCGTTTACTTCGATTGAGCTTCCATCTTCTCTGATTGATTTGCCAATCATTGCATCTTTTGAAAGCAATTCAGAAGACAAATCAAATATTAGTCGTCTGGAATCGGAAAATGATTGTGTCGCTGCTTTGGAAGATTATGAGAATGAACGCAATAAACTACCTGCAGTTATTCTTTCCGACACTGTGTCTTACTTCAACTTGTTGTTCGATTTACTACAGAATAGCGAAGGCGATGTATGCGATAAGATTTGGAGTTTAATAATCCGTCTGCCAACTTCAGGTCCCCTCCAACTAGAGTGGTTGAAATTAAATCCTAATATTTCAATAATCGACTTCTTTTTTTCATTTGGCAGAGGTTTAGAGCCTGATGCATTTCATAAACTGTCAAAGCTCGTATATAATTTGCAAATAATCGAAGTATTTCTTGAGCCTGCAAATTCCATGAATGATTTTGAAAAGCAAAAAGCATACATTACAGATCTTGACCATGAACTGCTCCTCTCTTGGGTGGACAGATTTATTAAACAAGGCGGATTCCAATGTATTTGTGCCGCGTATGAGTGGATAGTGAAATGTTTTGAGTATTATGTTAATAGCAAGTTTATGGTGAAAGGAGTAACACCAAATATGTTGATATATGCGCTATCTCTATCTTCGAAAATGATGAAAGCCTTTCTCGCTCGAATCGTAGTGTCGAATTGTATATCAATAAACAGTTCCAATTCGTCTTCATCTCCATTTGCAGAAGTAAAAATTGTATTGAACCAAATTATAAATCATAAAAAAATAATTGATCTGAGCAATAGCGAGAAAGATGAAGGAGCATCAGTAGTAATCGAGGACATCGATGGACCAACAGACGAAGTAACTAAGTCTCACTCTGATACAGTTGCACTACCCATCAATGATAAATTCAGCAACCAGCTTCTCTCAGGCGAGTGGGGTTGGAGAATTAGTCTACAATTATTGAAAAAAGAGCATCAAATAGATGTTGCTCACATTCAATTTTTAACTGTTTATTGCATGCAATTACTGCACAAATTAAGCAATCATCCTATTTTTGGTCTTCCTTCAGTCTCGGCGATAGACAAAAGTAAACTACTGACCAATGAAGATAATATACTTAGCATGATGGACTCATTGCTTGTGATATGGGGATGTGTTGTGTTTTCTTCACCAAATGTTCTTCGGTGGTTCATACGTGATGCAAATATTGCCAATAGTGGCGTTGACTTTATTGACACGAATGTAATCGTAACTGAGCTGCTTTTGAGTGAGTATGATATTGGTCTGTCTCTCAACTTTAAACTGGCTGGAAAAATATCCAATTGGTTTGTAAGTGCGTTAATTGTTATTATAAAATGGTCGACTTCATTGGAATCAATTTCCGGATATATGAATATGTTCCTTACACCCAACAACCCGGTGGAGGGCAATTTGTCGAGCGAACTCAATGACATGACTTCCTCAAGTCAATTATGTAGCCAACTATTTCTCAGTCTGCTCGATAATAGACCATCTTTAGTCAATCCTATTTCATCGCAAATGGATGATGCTAATGATGCTCAGTTTAAAACCAAACCTCTATTTACTTTGGCTGCAGCTATCTTGGATAATTGCAGTGGGGCGACAATTGCAGCTGCAATTCCAATTGATGTTAGACGAAATGCTTGTAAACAGATAATAGTAGAGCTGAAAGGAGTTTCTCAATTATTAATGATAGACAAATCACTAAAGTTTCCGCTTATCGAAGGAACGATGAAGCTGTTTTCCTCTCTGATCATAGGCTGTGGAGGAGCATTAGATGGATCAGAGACTGATTCAAACGATGTTGATAATAGTATTTTGAATAAAGCGCCTATCGAGTTTCTACTAACGAAGTGCCTTGGTTTGATGGATTTAGACAGCTGCACCGAACCGATTATTTGTACCGATGAAAGTAGCCGGTGAGTTTGTTGTTATTAAAAAATAGATTATTCGTAATATTAATTGACAAATTATTACTTCAATTTATAGTAAGCATTGTTTTGCGATCGTTCAACAAATGTGTGGTGATAGATTAAAGACAATAGGCAGTCTAATCAATTCCTTGAATTTGATTCATCAATTTGTTCCTGTTCCTCCGTCTTGGGATTATAAACCTGATCGAGACAGTATATCGTTGACAGGGTATGTTGGTTTGAGAAATCTTGGGTCTACTTGCTACATGAACAGTCTTATTCAAGTGCTTTACATGAACAATAATATCAGAGAATTCATACTCAATGATTTGTCGTTAATTTTGAATCAGTCAGAAGACAGCATAAGGAATGATTTATTGTTTCAATTACAGAAAATGTTCAATTATTTGAAATATAGCAAGAAAAAATATTTCTCTCCAACAGATTGGGCATTTGCATTCAAAGATCACACAGGTGTTAACCCTATTAACGTTATGCAACAACAAGATGCCCAAGAGTTCCTTCAATTATTATGTGAGCGATTCGAAGGAGCGATTTCATCATATAAAAGTTGTTTAGAATCGAATGGAAGCAAGCAAAAGCCTGTGGATATTTTGTCTCAAACATTTGGAGGAAAGCTGTGCAACCAGATGTTCAAGAGTAACAGTAGTGATATCGCGAACAAACATAATATTCGAGAACAGGAAGAATCGTTTGTTTGTATTTCGCTTCAAGTCAAAGATTGCAGAGATCTGCAATTTAGTCTCGCTAAATTCGTCGAAGGTGAACAGATTTCAGATTATCAATGGGAAGAAGGAGCAAAGAGGGAAAATATTACTAAACGCCAATGCATATCAGAGCTACCTGATACTTTAATATTTCATCTGAAAAGATTTGAGCTGAACTTCGATACTTTTCGGAGAGAGAAAGTGAACGATTCATTTCCCTTCCCTGTGGAATTAAACATGCTGCCTTACACTAAGGAAGGACTTTCGCATGATACGGAGAGTTACAAGGCGCAAGGCTATTATGACTATGAATTGGCGGGAGTTGTTGTTCACACTGGAACCACTGATTCTGGTCACTATTTTTGCTATTTAAAAGAGATGTCATTGGATGATTTTGGACAGTCTGGACAGTTTGCAAGGTGGTTTGAATTCAACGATTCTGAGGTTACTCCTTTCCATGAAAGCAAACTTGAAGCTGAGTGTTTTGGTGGAGTGACTATAACTCATCAATTGGTTTCATCATCAAATGAGTTCTTCCCAAGTGAAACGGTCAATCCAAAGAGTGCATACATGCTAGTTTATCGCAGAAAGAAACCATCGCCATTTCTATCAAATGCTGGTGATACTATTCAACAACAGAGAATAATGGATAGTATTGAATCGACCGATCTTATTGGTGAAATTCTCAAACAAATCGAACAGGAAAACTCCAAACACTTCCTTTCCATTAGAATTCATTCTTCTTCTTACATACAATTTTATTGCTCACTTGTTGAATCGTATTTTAAAGCGCTGAATTACAATTCTAATCCATTGCTTATGCCTGTGCATGTTTTAGTGGATGCATTTTTCTTTTGTGCTCAGCATGTTGCTAAAACTCCGTTCACGGACTTATTTGTGCAATTCACCGATAAAGTTGCGAGATACTTACATTCTCATTCTCCATTTACCAATTCAAACACAAATAATTGCTCGCTAATCAGTGAAGCATTATTGCCGACTGCGATTCCAGCAAGAGACTACTTCATCTTATCGTCAAAGAAACCACAAAGGGATGATGACACAAGCCATTTACATGTTAACACTAATTCCACTTTCATCAGAGCAAACCAGCTAATATTGTCAGAGCTTCTCAAAGATTTTGATACCCAAGTTGTTCGAGTGCTCTTATCCAACAAGGAGGAAATAAGAACCGAGTATGGTCATTTGCTGTTTCGATTATTCGACATGTCCTACACTCAAGAGAGCTCCAGCTCTTTCAGCCAATCAGGCTTGAATATGTCCAATGGCTCAATAATTGATAATTCTTATTCTGGTCAAAACAACAATGGCGCATCCTCACATCTGTCTGCAATCCCAGAAGCGATCGATGATGAGTACGATTTCGATAATGACCCTGAGCTGGCCCTAGCAATCAAGATGTCCAAAGCCGGGTATGAGAAGAGTGAGAGTAAGGTGGAGGCGATTGACAATGGTGTTGCGGAGTCGAAGACAGTAGAATCCAAGAGTTTGAGTGGTGTAGTCGACGAATCTTCTTTATTTGGACAGTATGATTGCTTGTCTGCAAGATTTTTGTATGAATTAACTAATACTCATCGCATGAACTCATTGGCTGAAAATTGGAAAAAATCCAAGGCGTACGTTGACTTGCTCCGGAGTATCAGCAGATGCGGATTTTATGCCAGGGATTTCATGATCCGTAGAAGTGTTGTGTGTGAGTTAATTGATATATACTTGGTAAGTCCTGCTCATGTTTCATATTCCATTTCTATGATAGACATATGAACCTCTCATTCTCGCATTATATTGTTATTGGCAATTGTTTTATTAAAATCAGGGAGATGTCAGTCCTTTGCTCGGATCTTTGTACACCAAAGGCAGTCGTAAACGAGCCCCAACCAGTTATGTGATATACCCAATTAGCAGGCCTTGTATACCACCTCCCAATAGCACCAAGAATATTCCAGATTGGACGAGTCTGTTGGAGCTACTGAGTGTCCTTATTTGCAGTTGCAAGAATCAATTTCAGTTAAATGCCATTAGCCTCCAGCACAACAGCATATTCAACATCAACTATTTCACCGGTCAGACTTCAGTCAATCAAGACCACCTCACTAACTCGTCCAGTCTTAGTTCGTTTGATTGGGAGTGTGTGAAACTTAAAGTTCTTTACTCCACCATTCTCCATCAAGCAAGATACATCAACTCGTTTATCGGGATCATGCATCACTTGTGCTACGAAGATGCGGGCATCACTGGCATGTTTGCAGAGGTTCTACACGAAGAACTAGCTTTATCCACAGCAGAGACCACAGCTCACATATTTGAAGCGATTGAGAAATTTTGTTCGATTTCTGACAGTCTGCGGTTTAAGAGGTAAGTTGATGGTGCTTCAAGTTGAATTATTTCACACCAGTTAAATAAACTTGATAATAAATAATCAAATTAACTCAGCGTATACTATACTTTGGCTAACTTATTATGACTGACAACAAACTGACCGTTTCTTTATTCCTCTTTATAGATTAAATCTTCTCTTTGGCGCCACCCCTACGGATTTATTATTACTGGCTTCCGGTATGGTGGCTCAACCATTGAAGACGAAGTTTGTCTTCGTTTTTATTCGCTCTTTTATAAACTTGGTTCGTGTCGTACAAGACGTCGAACATTTTGTTTCGAAGCCATTAACCAAAATAGAAAGTTGGGCATCATGGATGCTTAAGTTTTCATTCCGATTTCAAACGAAACATCTTAACGAGCAAACCCCTAAACAAGATCTAGCCTCACTCCAAGGTCAAATCAATCAAGCAATAATTGAGTCTCAAGGATCAGTTTCTCAGTCTCAATCGGTTGTGATTGGGCCTCAATTGCCGAATCATTTTGATGTTCCAAACGCCAGCTCTCATCAAAGGGGTCCCTTTATTATCGTGTATGGAGAAGCAGAGAGCGACCATGACGCTCCTTGGCGTGTTCGAGCTGAAACACTTTTCAGCAATTTGTCTGAAATGATTCGTCGCATGGGCATTAATCCGGATGGTCTCATTCCTGATGATACATTTGTGGATTTGCCAGAAGGGGGCTCCAATGATAGCACCAGTGGTATGCCTCCATTGATTTCAGGCGTGAACAGCAATTTAAATGATATTGACACGGAAGATTTCTCGCGCAAAATCGCTAATGACTCTTCACCATTGTTTAGCGGCGATGTGTTAACAGACGAAGACTTCGAAAAGTATTTGGCTTTGCAACGCGAATCAGCCAATGCGACTAATTTAGGCGATCTTGACTAGGACATATTAACATGTGGACAAATATAGCTTCAGCAAAGCAAAGCAAATTAGGAAGTTGAGGCTTTTTAAATTGTAAATATAATATAATCTTCATAGCATGATTGCACATTGTTTAAATTTAAAAAAGTGAAAAGCTATAAAACATGCTATTATTTCAAAAACGAGATCAAAATCCTTGAAAGCAGATATTATAGTCGGGCTGAGCATCTTCCCTAGCTCCACCACCTTGTCCCTCAACCCGCTCCCATATCTTCTCCACATAAATCGGTGAATGAAGATGAACATTATCCTTTAAAACTTTGTTTCTCACTTGCAATTCTTCGATCATGCCCATTTCTTTAGGCCAAGTATATTTACTCGTTCTTTCGTCAGGAAACGGTTGTCCAGGACCTGGACTGTCAACACCGCGATCTTTGGCACAAATACTCTCCCAAAAACCAACCATGAAGGAAAGTCTTCTGGGACCCCCCTTTTCATGATGCTCTAATATAGGTATTGACCCTTTTCCTGGCACAACTCCGTGCAAATATGAAGCATCGAATACAACCATTCGATTTCTCTTAGGATGAGTCATCCAACCGCATATTGCAAGCTCAGTCGAAGCTAGGCTCTGGTTTGTTACTAGTACAGGACCTCCGATCCCATCACTTATATAAACTGCGAGACTTACGATGGGATGAGCGGGCTTATTTCCTTTAAGAATTCTTGTTTCATCGGAATCAAAGTGCAGTTGATGACCATTGTAATGGGGCCTTGAATGAACCCACCATTCAGCTGCTCATAAATAACACAAAAATCAATTATAACATCATATGTATCATTCGCAACTGATTTACTTACCATAATTAGCTTTACAGCAGCTTGGAAATCTTTCACAAGCAACATCAAAAAGACAATCGATTATTTGTTCGATTGAACAACACGGCGACCTTTCCTTCATTGGGTAAAGATACGAAAAATATCCAACTGACTCCGAACAATTCTTCACTTTTAAGTCATACTTATGCTCTTTCCAGAAAGGTGATGAGAATCGAAACACGTTTGACAAATGATCTAAAACAGTTTCTGTCAGCACATCATCCAATACGGACAAATAATTACAACTGTCTTTGGAAAGGGGGTTAGACGTCACGTCACCTGAAGGGTAATTTAGAACATTTGAAGACAGTTTCCATCCATATCCCATCGATGACAACAACCGATTTGCCACTTCCCCTCGACCAATTTGACACAAGAAGAATGCATATGAAGATCGAGCTGATTCGAATGCCTCCAGCTCTAAACTCACTAAATCATGATCAGTGATTTCGATGGCTTCCTCATCCATTACAGTGAATGATTCGTCATCAATTGCTACTCTGAGGTCCAATCCACTCGGAGCAGGAACAACTGAAAGATTATGCGACTGAAATGCACTATAGTTCGATTCTTTTTCTGACCTTTGTAAAGCACTGAGATGATATCCAGTCTCGATCGCCTTTTCATAATAATTAATTATCCGTGAAAAGTATTCTTCACTCTTATCGCCTTCTTTCATATTTATTCTTAGTAGTTCCGCAAATTGATAATTCGAAATAATATTGCGTGGAAACCATATTAATGATTCCAAAAGATGTTCCTTACAAGCTTCTATAGAACAATGTTCGTTTTGGCTTTGTTGTATTGCTATGAGGCTCAACAAATACCGAGGATCATGCAGACTTCTTCGCACTGTTGAACTACCTGGAGGAACTTTACCATCATAGCAATGGCTTCTTTTCTTCGCTTTGGTGAATAACTTCTGCAATTCATCATTATTTTCCAATATCAAGCTTCTAGCTTTATCTAATAAAGTTTCTTCGGTATCGTGAATGTTGTGAATAATTATATTTTTATTTTTTTCTCTCACAAGGCAATATAATTTTCTCGGAAGATTCAATGAATATTGGTAGGTGTTATTATCATCAATTGTGTCAATTGTGCGAATTTTTTTCACAGTTTTGTCCTTCGCACTATCCTCCATACGCTTCTTCATCGAAATTTATACTGTATATTTTGTTCAGTTTATACCATGATAACCATAAGCTTTAGCACGACATAAGGAAACATAAAAACTTATATATAATACCAGCAAAAAATATTGAAGAGGGACACGGTACTTTTTCATCTTTTCATACAATTTCATTTTTTACATTATTTTAGCAAATATAATTAGTAATAAAATTCATGCTTCAGTTATTTTTTGCTTGTTAGTTAGTAAATTAATAGCCTTATATGAATCTGAAATATTCTCTTTCGTTTGTTAAAATTTGGTAAGTTATTTAACTAAAACCAATTTA
>VKHH01006859.1:0-14718 GCA_015144975.1 Epipyxis sp. PR26KG | reverse complement strand
AAAATATTTCTTCTAATTAAACCTAAATAGTCTCACATATGCTCAAAGAAATGCTAATATTGAAATGTATAGAGAAAATTCTCAAAAACATTCTAGAATATTATCGTAGGGGCAAATACACTCTATTGCAATACCGGTATTATGAAAATCTGACTTCCATATGGATGAATGAATGAATCTGGCTTGGGTTCCTTTCGAAGAATCGAAGATCGACAATCAAGTTATGACAAAGGGCGGCGCTTACCATCCTTTGCTTTGGCTTGTATATACAGTATAATAGTAACTTAGTAGTTATAACACACCCCGCCCGCGTCCCGCGCCGGTATAATTAATCACTGTATTATTATATATATTTAATATTTAAATATCAAGTTTTTATTGTTGTTGACAAGAATATTTGCAGATAAGTTACCATTCAATTAATTATTCCCCATTATTATTAACTTACAGGAGAACTTAGTAAAAAAAATCCTCAGAATTTCTCTTCTTGTCATTCTCTATAACAAATCTATAAGTCTATTAAGTTACATACGTATATAAAATATAAAATATATTTTAGATGCGTGATTCATAATTTGTCTCTATTATTTCCTATATCCTCATTGGTCGTTTCGTTCAGCGTTCAGCTCTCAACTATTGCATATACTGTAGTAATAATTAATTGACATCGGGCTAATATGTCCGGTTTATATTTTGATTTGAAAGAGTGTAAAGAATATGTTGATTTTCAAAATCGTTTCCATATATGTCATGTTGCTTACAATACCCAAAATACTTTACTTGCTATCGCATCTGAAAAATATTTGTTAATATTACATTCCCATACTAATGATACTTTACTTCTATCTGCTCCAAACAATGTGAATAACTCGCGCGCTGCTTTAACCTCGTTGATAAATTCAACTATTCGTTTAGTTTTACAATTTCAACAAGATGCAGGAAGATCAACCTGCTTATGTTGGATAAATGAATATATTTTGTGTATTGGCTTTGAAGTTGGATTGATAGTATGCTTCACTTGCGATGGAGAAAATATATTTGAGTACATTGGCAATAAATCGTCTGTTCAGAGTATTAAAAAGAATTTACATTATTCAAATAATGATACTACAACTATGCCTGAAGGTATTTGGGTCCTTTATGAGGATGGATTACTTGCATTGGTAAGATAAAATTATACCAATTGAAATTGTTTTACTTTTGGAAGATGTGCATCTCTTTTAGTTCAAATAATTTTTTTCCTTTCTGAAATTAGATATCAACGAATCAAATAATTCGTGGTGAACAAAGTGACATTATGGCATTCCGGTTTGCTGATCACCATCAATTAAATGATTTTGTATTTTTGCATCAACTATATTCTTTATCTCCATTCGATTTTGAAGTTGATGCGACTTATAGTCTTTTAGTTGGAGGGATGGACTCTGCTTTATCAGTGTATAATCTTGGTAGTCAATTACATTTTCAAGATTTCAGCAAATTGGCTGGATATGTAAAGGAAAAAGTCAATAGTCTAATTACAAAATCATATATGACCATTTTCAGCCTTGTGGGTAGTATAACGGCTTCTGAAACATCAAGTAGTAAAACTGACGATTCTCAGAATGTGGCTGAGAAATCAGTAACGCTTTCATCAATGGTTGATTTTAAAGATGCTAAACGAAGAATACTAAGGTTATCGATTGATCCGAATGGATCTCTGGTAGCTGCAGCTGATAGCTTAGGGCGTGTTACATTGTTTGACACTCAGATTTATTGTATAATTCGTATTTTGAAAGGTTTAAGAGATGCAAGATTGGCATGGGTCACAAATCAAAGTATTGGATTTGCTTTACATCTAACAATATATGCCCCTCAACTGGGTTTGGTATCGATTTATCAAATGAAAAACGGACCATGTCAACGCATTATTCCAGTTGGCTTGAATTGTCATATTTTTTCAATTATGGAAAAATCATTGGAAAACTTGAAAAGGTAAGTATTTGTATTTTTTTCTCTTCTTGAATATGTTCTATATATTAATAATGCTTGGTCTTATAGCTGCAAAAGTATGTTACTTCGTCCTTTGTTCAGTGAAGACTCAAGCACTTCAATTCTTGAGTTATCTGAAATTGATCCTGTTCATTCTTCATCCACGGATATCGACAAGACAAAAGAAAGTGTTATATTTATTGGTGAAGATGATGAAGAATCACAACAAGCTGTAGTTGAAGCATTAAACTTACCAAATAATAATCTTACTACACAACTCGATGCAAATGAAAACAATGAATATAGCATTATTACAAATGTTTATAAATTATTAAATAATATCACATATTCTTCTTTGGCGAATACGACTGGAAGACCATCAAGTGTGAATAGTAATAATCGCGATAGCTTTAGCAATAATATTAACAGTCATTATAATAGCGATTTGATTGGTTCGGTTGAGACATCTATTATCGATTTATTGACTCAAAATGTAGATAATATCTCAATATCAGGTTTAGTGAAATGTATGAGTCTGATTGAAAATATCGAACTGACAGGTGAGTTACCTCCCCTTCTAAGTAAATCAAAAACTAAAGTATCTAATCAACATAATGTATCTAATTTACAATCTTCAACATTAAATACAGCAAATTTAATATCATTTTCAATTCGTTTTCATAAAAATTTGAATGAGATTATTTTGAATTCTATTGAAAAAGAAATCCCATTCTTACCAATTGAGGATAAAAATGACCAATCTGTGAAATTTATTGATACTGCAGAAATTAACAAAATAATCATAACAGAATTAAATATGCGAAAATCATTGATTATGGCATATGAAAGTTTATATGAATTGAATGACTCAAGTACTTGGAAAAATGATAATATGAATATAATATCTCGTACAAGAAGTGGCAGTAATAATATCAGAACAAGTCCAGTTCCATTTGCAAATAATAATAGTAATTTTAATGATTTGTCTGCTGCAAATAATGAAGAATTGATTGCAATATCTGGTCTCAATACTTACCGTGCAGAAGCGATATGTTGGATACTTCGATTAATAAAAAAAACGGATAAAATTCGTTCAAAATTTCCCAATTCTTCGAGTAATGGAGAAGCTAATGGATCTACTGGACTGCCAAGAAATAGTGGTTCATCTGGAAGTTTAAACACTACTCTTAATAATAATAGTAGAAATTCAAAGAAATTTTTATCTTCTTCAGCTTTTAATGTCATCACTAAAGATCATAATGCATCAAGAATATCTAATCATTCTTCACCATATAATACTGCTCAATCATCACCTCGGAAACTATCATTTGATGATAGTAATTTATCATCTATTGGTATACAATCCCAATCAATTCTAAATTTTTCAGTTTTCCGAATATTTCATATGAAAATGAAAGACGAATTAAATAATAATTCTGAATCAATGATATTCGGCATTGGATCAATTAATTTCCGAACAGATGATTTATTATATCTTCAATCCAAAAATAATAATACAATGAAAGAAAAACTAGAGGATGTTGATTCTTTTATATCAATTCAACATATTATTGATCAACTATTGCCTAATGCCAATGCTAATGCCATTGAAAAAGACAAGAACAAACATATGGACATTTCAAATGAATTATTTTATGATAACAGTTCATGTGATGTGTATATTCAACGTGTAGTTATTATGCAATTATTATCATTTATTATAGCACCTTTAATTGGTGATTTATTCGCTCTTAACTCATACATATCAACGACTAAAATGATGGGTTTAACAAGTGGAATTGTGATTCAAAAACTACTTCCATTATTGTTATTATTTCTTCAAAATCAACCAATGTCTGTTTTGATTAGTGAAATCATGATTAAAGCGCTTTCTACATCACCATTTCAAAGGTACAATTGTATCATTATATTATTTAACATATTTATATTTTTTATATTTGATTTTTCACATTATACATAAACTTCATCCTTTTATTGCAATTATTTTCAAAGATGGTTAAGAGATAATTTGCTAACATTTCAAGATTCAATTGCATCAAATCCAATGGATTTATTATCATTGAATGGTTCATCTTCTGAGCTTGATAGCGATGGTATGTATTGCTCACAACTCACTTTAAAGAAATTAATTATTGAAAAATGATGATAATATGATATTATATTATATAATCCCTCGATTCAAATGTTTTGCGTCCAACCAAAAACTTCCGTAAACCGCCTTATAGGGCCCATTTAATGTAGACGAATAGGGCCCATTTTCTGTAGTTTTTGATTTGAAATGCAGTTTTCGTATCAAAATGGCAATTGATCAATTAAAGTATTTTATAATTTTTATCATATTATTGATATTTATTGTATATTTTGAATAGATGATCCTGAAGCTGTGGACGATAATAATCGTGCTTATGGTCGCTCTCGTGACAGTAGCATTGGTGATTCGAATGAGATCGCATCTATTCATAAATTAGCAAGAGAGATTATGAACAATCGATCATTGGGTGGCGAAGAAAATGACAATGCATTAATTTATCCATCATTTGATGAGTTTGTAAGGTAAGTTAAGAGAAACATTTTCCGGATGTAGTGGTTCTTTCGCATCGCAGCAAAACTGATTTAATCCATCATTATTATCATTACACAATAAGATATGATATGATAGCATTATATCTACATCATATCGTTAGAAATGATCAACTGATTTATTTCTTATACATCAATTGTTCATTTCTTAAATTAAAAAACATTGTGAATGTCCCATATTTTAAAATAACCATCTTTTATTTAATCATTATTATGTAATACAATATGCTTTTTAATTATGTAAACTAACGATTCTTCATAATAATATTGATTAATCATTATTATTAATGTTATTATTAGGCATATATTATATCCAGCATATCGACATGCTTCTCAATCGTTGCAATTAGAAACAGCGATGGCTTTTGTGGCTATTGTTATCGACACATTGCAAGCAGTAAATGATCAAGTGGAGAGAAGGACGTATGGCGATTCAAATCTGAAAAACACGATCTCTGAATGGGAAAGCTTGCATAAGAAACTTCGCGTTGTTTTATTACTAAGCAGTCGCATTGGTTTCAATAATTTCAATTTAAGTGTTGATTCACTTTCAAATAATACAGGTATAGCCAGGAAGGAGCATCATTTTTACGATAAAAATGTTTTATAATCTTTTGATGTCCATATTTGTTAAATATTCATAAGCTAATTATCGAAGCAATTATATTATCGACATATTATATATATTACACTATTAATTGATTGGTACTATGCTGAATGCAAATTTTAATGCACCCAACACGCGATGTTCTAAGATAATTAACCTCTATTAACAATTATTTCTTATTATCATTATTTATAGAGTGCAGTTTGTATCGTTTATTAGCATTGGATACCTTGGAATTCGCCATCAAAGCTGAGAATGCAATTGAACACGAAGAGAAATGCCAAGAAGTTTATCGTAATCGAATTGCAACGAATAATAATAACTTGAATCGATCAAATAAAACCTCAACTTCTTCTGACTCTTTAAATAATAGGATGTCAATGTCATCGACATCTGCCACAGCGACATCATCTAAACATCATATGGACGCGGTGTTACTAGGCTGGGGGGAATCAGCTGATAAGCGATGGAGAGATTTGATGCAAGTCGCGATTTGTGAAGATAATATCGAATATGAAACTATAATGGCTACAATAGTGAAAAATAGTAATATAGATTCACCTGCTGGAAGTACTTTAGCTCTTCTTAAATCCCCTTCTTCGCCAATGAAACCAATCAATTTATCATCACCAAGTATTTATGATAATCAACTGAAAGGTCATCCATTAAATTCGAGTCCTTCGCCTGTGAGTAATGTATTACCATCATCTCCACAAGTGCATATCCCACTAACAGCTACTTCGTCGCATGGCAATCTTCCAAAATCTCTACGCAAACGAAAACCATTGTTATTATATTTCCCACATCATTACTCTCCCCATCTATTAGGATGCTATCGCAGTTTAGCTCTGACAGAAAGGTATAAATCAAGCATATTATTATTTGATATCAAATGTGTTGCTTATTGGATGATTTTGACAGTGTTTATTTTCAATGAACTCTATTTTTTATTCTATTTTCACACACAATAACTTGATATATAATAATTAATTTACAATTAATTTGGAATTAAAACATGTTTTTATGATGTTTATTATAGATGGCTAAAATATCCTTTTAATTTAGAAATACTTTCATTAGCAAATGCACATTTATTTTTCATCGATGAGGCCTGGAGAGCTGTAGCATCCTTACAAATTTACAATTATTATTTATTTCCATTTATTCAAAGCTTGTTAATGCTTGAAGAAGATCCAACTGATTTTCATATACAATCAAATCAGTCATCAATTTCCTCTAGTACCTCTCCTTTGAATCTATTATATCAATCAAAAGATCCATTGTATTCTATTATGAATCATAAGGATTATTATCAGGTAAATCATCATCAACTAATATTTAATTAAAGAAAGCATAATAAATAATAATAATTGTTATTAAAATATAGATTTAATCTATTCACTCATATATTATTTAATTGTTTATTATAGTTTCTTTCATTTGTATCATCTGATATGTCACATTTAATACTGTTTGTAAGAATAGTAGTTGACATACTGCATTTCATAGCCGTTTCTCCACAAGCTTTGCAAGATGAAGAGCACTCAGCTACCATTGCAACCTCATTGCAGCCACCTTCTCAGCATAATAATACCATCTGGCCGATCAACCATGACAATTTCTTTGCTTCGAAATATATCCAATTTTACACAAAATCATCTCAAAATAATGATAATAATAGTAATAATAATAATAATAATAATAATAGTCATGATAATATTATTATATTATCATCTGAGTCTCTAGATTATTTAGTAGGTGATCAACAATCTATTCACATCGCATTATTATATACAATTCTATTAAGGTTTCAATGTGGGTTAAGAGGTATTAAACCGTCGTTAATATTATCTGAAATGGATATTAAACCGATTCGATCAGATTTATATGATAATAATGATAATAATAAGAGTTTTCAAAAATCTCCTCCTATTAAAAATAATAGTGCACTGCAATTAATTCGATACGAATTTATTGATCAATGTCTTAAGAGATTATATTCGATTCAATCAAATAACAATAATAATATTGATAATAATACCAATCATGATCCGAATCAAAATAGTAGTTCAAACATAGAAAACATCAATAATAATGTAAATAATAATCAAAACGAGAATTTATTATATGAAAATATGGCATTTTTTATTACGATAATATATCAACTGGGTGATTTATGGGGTTTATCCAAAGATATGATTAAATTGCTCCATATTATCACAGTCTTACATTTTAATTTAGATGATGATGCTGAACAACTTATAACACAGGTAATTAATATACTTAACATTGTATTTAACTATACAATAATTTTCAATTTTGCTTATGAATATTCTAATAGTTTCTACTTTTTCCAGCGGAGAAATCATCACATAAAACATATATTAAAACATTAAAACTATATAATTGCTTGCATCTTGTAGTACTGAACTTTTCAGAGAAGTTTTTTTTGAAAATAAATCCCCTTTTCTCAAATAACATTTCTATAACATAGCCTATTTTGATGTTAAATACTTGTTAACTGTGATGATTTCGTCCTTGGAGAGACTGATGGTAAATGTTAAAAATAAGGAAAAGTCATACTTTGTGATTCGATGAATTTAAGCAATTCATTACTAAATAAATATATCATAACGAATCCACAATTCAAATGATATTGTTATTTGATGATAATGAAGTGTTTAGATATCCTATGCTAACACTTTATATTCCAATAATTTTCGGTCATTGTAACTAGGGGTCGTTTAGCTCAGTTGGTTAGAGCGTGGGTCTAATAAACCCAAGGTCCTGGGTTCGAGCCCCCGATCGACCAAATTTTTTAAAAAATATTTTTTCTCAATTTTGATCAATTTTTATTGTTTCTGATGATTTTAATAGGTTTCTGATAGTAATTTAATGTTTGATACTTTATCAACTATTTTGCGCATGAGGCTTGGAAATGTCATATCACGGATTGATCGAGTGCCTGCCTATGGCCCCCTCTTAGCTAGTATGGATAGTGAAGTTGTAGCATGGGTTAAAAAAGCGATTATTTCAACAGAAAACAATCCTGGTATTCTTCGGAAAGACAAACCTACTAACATTAATCTCACTTCAACACGTCATTTAGTGCTGATATTAAAAGGCTATTTGTTGGCAGTTCCTTTGCATGAACGTGATCGAGTGGAAAGAATGAATCGTGGAATATATAATTCTTCTCATGCAGCCACAGATGAGTTTAAAGTGCTATTAAGATCAATGGGAGCGATTGGATTGCCTGTAGGTTCTGTGTCTGACACTTGGAATGAACGAAATACCAAGTGTGATGCATTGTTATCAATTTGTGAGTCATTGAAGCAAAAGAATCCTAACAGAAGATAATTTAAAATTCTGAAATGGTTAAAATTGTAACATTTTAAGTTTTAAATATAATTCGATTTCATAAAAATAATAGGTTGTAAAAGTTGCTATATTATGCATTTTATTAATTCAACAAATCAACTTTTGACATAAGTTTCCCTCTAGTGCAGTACGTTCAATAAGAAATATTTAAATGATGTGCTACTCTTGAAACATATTAATATCTTGTGTAAATCAATCCAACGGCATTTTAAATAATTCATTCATTAATTTTTTTGCGCCAACTTTTTATAAAAATCTTGTTGTAATCCATCATTATCCGGTTATAGAATCTGTTTTCGTCATGAAGTAGCATACTAATCAATAGTACTTGCTATCCATACAATGATTTATTTATTTTTAATCTTATCTCTTTTAAAATTGAGTGCAGGATTAGTGAAATATGGATTGAATGATTATGCAATTGGAAATAATGGAGAAAAACTTAAACTGGAAATCGAAAAGTATGAACAAGAATATCAAAATATGCATCATAATTTGCAATCTTCTTTCAATGTTCATAAAATGAAATATATTCTTCTTCCAACAGTACATCCATCTACAAAAAGTGGGGAATATATTCAATTTCAATTATTTGATGGATTAATTGTGTATGGTATAGTATCTGAAACAACTTCACGCAATGAAGGTGCGATCACATGGATGGGAGATATTTTTATTCCAGACAATAATCTTCCATATTCCAGTACAATCAAAACAGATAATTTTAATAAGAGTGAAAATTCAGTTCAAGGTAACTTTGGTTTATGTTGTATACGAAAAGCTTGTACTGCCAAAATTCGATTATTTGATGGGAACGAATATACGATTCATCCGGCCCCTCATGCGAAGCTAGCACCAGATGGGAATGGTTTATACATGCTTTCACAATCAAAGGTAGAAATTCGTGATACTAGAGGTGTCCATATTAATGAGCATTTGAAAGTTGCAACTAAGAAAAGCAGTGCTACTCTCCGATCGACTGCATCAACTGCAGACGTAGACTTGATCGTTGATATATTAGCAACATATACACCACAAGCTTTAGCACTCATTGGAAGGTGAGATTTATACACCACAAGATTTATATTTGTGGAATAATCTTTTATCTTTTTTTTTATTAATTGTTTGATTATTATTATTTTTTAATATAATTATTATAATATTATAAACTTAAGATTATGATTATGAATTATTAAATTTTTATCCTCAAACTGTTTTTATTATTATCATTCTTTTATGATTATTATCTCTTATTCATAAATAATTTCTATTATGTATTATATAATAATTTTACTAATTATATTATAATTCATTATTTTCAATATCCATAAAAACAATTTCTTAACATCAAACTGTTTTATTTATAAAAAATGGATGATTATGTTGATCATATTAATGAATATTATCATTATTATTCGATGCCACCTACAGCAGCATGTCTTTAAATTCAGCTTCTTTTATATTCTAAAATATATTAAGTATTATAATTTGTTCAGATCAAGTTGCTTACTTTATGATTAACTTACAGTGCATCAATGTATTTATCTAATATAGCATTTCAGCATTAGAATCAAAAGTGTATCTTGCGAATGACTTAGCGAATGCTATTCTGGCAAGAAGTGAAGTGTCTCTCAGATTTCGTATTGTTGCAATAAAACAAACAGAACCAACATTTATCGAGCCATCATCTGGTGATATTATCGGTGCATTGCTTGGTCAAGTAACAGATGGAAATGATGGGAATATGGACATCGTTCACACATATCGCGCAGATGTTGGTGCAGATGCTGTGGTATTATTATCAGATGCGCAGCAAGCTTGTTCAGGAGTAGCATGGGTTAATGGAGGATATATTTCTGATTATATGTATTCTTCGCATGGAATTCAATGTTTTGATGAGTATTTTCTGACACATGAGCTTGGTCATAACTTTGGATGTTTGCATGATCGAATCGATGGATACTCATACGCACAAGCGAATCCTGATTTCTTTGGGTTTGGAAATTGTTGGTTAGACGCATCGAAAACAGATTGTACGTGCTACAAGTCTGTTATGACATATTATTGCAGTATTCCAGGTTGTTTGAATTCAAATAATCGAACGGATTGCACTGACAAAATGTACTTAGCTAATAAGAAGGTGATGGATGCTGGTAATCCCACCGGATTGGATGATGCCAGTTGTGGGTTATACATCAGTAATAATGGTCTTACTATTAGTAATATTTTCCCTTCGAAATTGAATTCCGGAATTATCAGTTCCCTTTCCTTAACGTCTGTAGTGTCCTCTACATGTGCAACTGTCAACATCACCGGTTGGCGATTAAGTGCAAGTCTCTCAGACAACATCGCGACTGTTATGTTTGGCAGCCATCAAACAAACATTATTTCTCAATCTCTTGACTCTGTGGTTGTGCAAACGCCCAGCTTCGACCTTGACCAATATGCGATTGTTGATATTATTATCACGACTGCGACTTGGAGAACAACCGTTCTAATGAATGGATTTCAATTTGATCCACAAGATATCCCAATAAATATTTCTATAAACACATTTGATGATGAAATGTTGAATGATTGGGAATCAGATGGCTCGATGCCTTGGTCGTTTAGCAGTGATGGGTACATATACAAGCATGGTACACCATACCTGGACACAGACTATGCCTCCATGACCATCACTTCTGGGTCCTCGACAGATCATCACGGCTGTGAAGTAACATACAGTGAGGTTTCATTCAAATATTATGCTTATTCAGATTATTCATTTTGTTACGATAAGTTTACCGTATCCTCTCATCATACATCCTCTGAGACAGCATTTACTCAGCAATGGACTTGGTCTGGTAGCTTCATTGATGACTGGATACAAGTGACTCTGCCACTGCCGAGCGACACGACATCGATTAATATTTACATTAACACTTACTCAGGAGTGGCTGGGTGTCGCTGGGTGTCTGATGTGAAAATAGACAATTTGATAGTGACTGGCACTTATTTCAATTGTGACTCGAGTGCTTATTGTACAACATACAAGTCTACAACAAGTAATACGACATCATTCAAACCAACCAAACAGCCCCTTTCATTCAGACCAACTTTGAAACCATCAAGTGAACCTTCTTCATTATTATCTGCGATTCCCTCCTTGAAACCAACGAGAATACCCTCTTCAAATAACCCAACAACTACCCCTTCTAATGAACCTATCTCAATTCCAACTGCTATTCCATCATCAAAACCAACCAAATTACCATCTGCAATCCCATCTCAGATACCGACAAATGTACCATCATATGCACCAACCACTTATCCTAGTTTATCAATACCCGCTGTAACCACGCCTCCAACCGATCCGATTTCATTGAAATACCCAACTGCGAAACCAACAAGCTTGCCAAGTTCAGCGAAACCGAAATCATCACCTACAGCAAAACCAATCAAGTCAGTGAAACCAACAAGCCGTCCAACTGTGAAACCATCACTTAAGATTTAATATTATTATTATGATTATTATGATAATTATTATGATGAAGCTGATGATTTCAAATTTATTATTCGATTTCTGAAATATAATTATTATTCCAATTACCCAGTCCCCTTCTTATGTTTTACTGGTATATATCTGATGACATTTTATCACATATTTTATTGTTATTTGTTGATATTATTATGAGAGCAGCAGTTTCCTCTTCAGATTTTTATTGTTTCAAAATGATTTCAATTCATAAAATTTAAAAAAGTTTTTATAATATTGCAAAATCCAGGAAATAAAATAATATGATTATTTAGTTTTTGTGAATATTATATCTTTTCATCAATTTTTATTCAGTAATACCACCCTATAACTTGTACTGACTGTAGTAGAGGTCTGTATAATTATATTATTATTATTATATTATTATTATATTATTATTATATAATAATAATAATAATAATAATAATAATAATAATAATAATTATTATTATTATTATAATTAAATAATAAATCAAATATCTCTTAAAACATAATTATTATAATTATTATTATTATAATAATTATTATAATTATTATTATAATAATTATTATTATGATGATTACGAATTATTATTATTTTATCCCCCAATTATTATTATTATCTTTATTTTTTATTTTTTATTATTATATTTTTATTTTCTTCTTTATAAATAATATACATATATATTTTATAATAATCTTATTAAATAATATTATTATTCTTTTTAATCAATGCCAGCAAAAAACAAAAATTCTTTTAATCTTATTCAAGCTGCTTAATTTCAAAAAAAATTATATATATTATTATTATTATTATGATAAGTTTGAGCAAGAAAATAAAAGATCAAATATCTCTTAAAACATAATAATAATAATTATTATATTATTATTATATTAAGGAGTCAATTCCAGAATTTAAGATTCAAAAGAAAAAGTAAAAATGATTTCAGAAAAAACTGAAATAAAATCAGAATGATACCACCCCACCCTATTCCATAATTTATAGAAAACAAAGAAATATTTGAAATGAATAGCGGAAATGTTTGTCAATATGACAGATCTATATTAAGGATTATGATTATTATGATATGATTTCAAATTATTTTAAAATATAAGAAGTATTATCATATTTAATAATCATAATTATAATAGTCAGATTCTTAAGTAAGAGAAAGCCCCTTAAACAGATTTAAATTTATGTATTTTTAGGTGATTTCGCTCACTGTTGTATGGCACGATGCTGCAGGTGCCTTCATTCCTGCACCTTATTTATAGCTTACTACAATTGAGTTTATTAATAGCTTATCATTATTAATAGCTTAGAATGAGTTATGACGATTTTCTGTTTTCTAAAAATCTATTATTATTAATTAAAATGATAGTTCAATGTTGCCTGTATTTAAATTAGAAAAGCCCCCCAAAATCATACAATATTCAATAAAAATAAATGAAGAGGAATCATGGAATTTATTTTAAAAATCTACATTCGTTCCAAGTAACAGTTATTATACTAATAAATTACATATCAAAATCAAATAAAACAAAAACAGAAAATTAAATTAATTAATATTTTGAAAAAAAAAACTATAACTATTACTACCATTTTGTTGCTAAAGGTGCAATTAATTCTAATTTTGGTACAGCATGATATCTTGTATGTAACATACGTAGCGACTCATTACTAATAGGATATTGTAATCGATTATTATCATAAAAATATTTTGTTAATAAATTATCATCTGGTTTCCTTACTTGTAATTGAGAATGAAATAATTCTTCAATTTTTGAAATTCTAAATTTTGATTCACTTGGTTTTTCTTGTATGTCAGGTTTTAATTGTCCACCACCATTATTACAACCACTTGGACATGCCATAATTTCGACAAAATCATAATCACAATTCCCTTTTTTCAATTTTAATATAATACTTTGAATATTACGAAATCCATAAGCACGTGCAAACTTTAATTTGTAATTATTATTATTATTATTATTAACATTATTATTGCTATTATTATTATTATTAACATCGTTTGGTAGGTAGGAATTTATATCGATTTCTACCATATCAGGATTTCTTCCTTCTTTGTAAACTAATGTTTGATCCCATAAATCAATCCCATATAACTTCTCTGCGGCATATTTGAAAATGTATTCTGTGTATCCACCAGAACCATTATTATTATCAACTGATGCTAAGAATTTTCGACCATCTTCACTATATGATCTAAAGATGCGCTCGATTTCATCACATCCTTGTGGATTATCAGGCAAAAGAGAATCAAGAAAATCATGAATAATATCGAAATTGGTTTTCATTTCATTATCATTGTTATTACTATTATCATGATTATTTGTTATGATCATTGGAGTTGATTCTCCCATTAGATTTGGCTGATTTTCATTCCATTTCATAGCTGATGCTTCGATTAGTCTCCATAATTCATTGGATGCTAAAACAAGATCTACATCACTTGAATCTATCTCTTCCACAAAGAAGTCCTAATCAACGTTAATCAAATTTATTCTTAATAATGATAATAATAATAATAAATTAATATGAAAACTATAATAATAATATAATAATAATAATAATAATTATTATTATTATGTTTTAAGAGATATTTGATCTTTTATTTTTTTGTTCAAACTTATCAGCCAT
>VKHH01006858.1:0-14734 GCA_015144975.1 Epipyxis sp. PR26KG | reverse complement strand
ATTATTGTTATTATTATTATTATTGTTATTATTATTATTATTATTATTATTATTATTATTATTATTATTATTGTTATGGCTATGATTATCCTTATTATTATCCGTATCCAATATCAGCAGTATTAGTGGTTGATCCATACATTAAGCATTTGTGGAAGGAGGGTGACTTAAGTAGCTATATTGCTATAAGCGAAAAACAATTATTATTATTATTATTATTATTATTGTTATTAATAATAATAATATTAATAATATTATTATTAATATTATTATTCTTAAGAAATGAAAATAATTCAAATGTTTTTGCAAAATTGATGAGGAAATACAGTAACTGCAAGTTGGAATAATGATAATAATAATAATTATTATGATATGGTAGGACAGGGTGTGGTGTGATTACCTGATCTTTCAAATTTATATAATTGTTTGCTGTGATTGAAGTTCCTTCTATAGTAGCGATCATCTCGATATTATAACTAAATGATTCATTTGCAACAAACTTCATCACTCCTGTGACCGACTGACCGCGGTTGACCGCGATCGGCTCTTTGAACAATAATCTGCATTGGTACCAATGAGTGGTGGGATGCTCCGGAGCTGTTGAGAGAATCGATGATATAGTCGATCCGTTGAAACTAATATCAAACCATCCTGCTATTCCATGCATTATAGCTATATTATATTATAATATCACATGAAATTATGAAGGAACAAAGTATTATTACGTTAATATTATGGTATCATTTATTATGATATGTATTTTAATATAATATAAAGTCGAAATAAAATTTATATTATTTTGTAATTATAGTTTCTGAATGTCATCCCTACCAGTTAAACGTAACCGACTGGATCCAATATAATGATAATCAAAAGTCATAATAATAGAATATGAAATAATAATATAGACATATTATAAATTAATCCGTTTGATTTTATTGAATAAAAAGAAGAGAAAAAAATAAAATAATATTTTAAAAGATAATTGTATCATATATATTCTAATAATATTATATACATTTTATAAAATAAGCAACTTAATTGATGATTATAATTCGTAGTCATCATCTGTAGATGACCTAATTAGGTACAAAAAAATTGTTAGATAATAATACATTTTATAAAACAGAATAATAATTATATTTAAAAATGTTATTATTATGTTTAAAATGATAATTGTATGTTTTATTTTTTTGTTCGAACTTATCGACCATAAAATGGAGAAATATCATAATAATGATAATAAAAAATTAGTTTGATTATGAAATAATGATAAAAATATAATTAATTATATAAATGTTGATATATAATTATTATAATTGGATTTGTGTAGGCTCACCAGTTTTATTAATAACGAATGAAAATGGAAAATCAAATTGAATGAGTTCATTGGTTGAAATTGTACCAAAATCTACTAACTTGGATGCTCGTTCATGACTGATGAGGGAAGAAGGAGTGACAGTACCTATAAAATAGTATAAAAAACATTTTAAAATAATAATAATAATTTAATTATAATATCAAACAAAATATAATGAAGACTAATTAGAGTATAGCAAATAGCTCCATTACCATTAATCATCATAAATTATCATTGTTATAATTATTGTAATTATTATATCATCAAAATAATAATAATTATTGTGACTATTATTAACGATTATTGTTGTTATTAGTAGTGTAAGTGGTATACTGTAGTTGTATCAAAATAATTATAATTATTTTAAGATTTTTTCCTTTTTAACGCATCGATATTAATAATAACAATAGATTATTATCATATTATGGACATAATTTGACTGGCTTTATTATTTACCTACGATCGCTTGTGAGAAGTATTCTGCATTAGCCATGTCCATAACACATGATAAATCAATTCCATAAAAATCTTTCATTTGCCAAAAATCTGCTTTTGCTACTTGTTCTTGATATAATGTTTCATCTGATAAAGGTGCTAAAATAATGGAGCCAGTAGATGGAAACATCAAACCACCAGGCTTTAGAAACTTGTCTCTTGCAATAATATATGATTCTAACATCCTCTCGTGTACCAACAAAAAACCTAAAAAATGTGACAAAAAATCAATTAAGTTTTGACATTGTAATAGTATAAGCATAATTATAATTGTAAATAATGTACACAAAAATATTTAAAAAAAATTCAATGTCAGAATTTTGATCAATATTAATGATGGAATTGAGATGAGGTTGTTTCTTCGTTATAATAAATCAGGCTCATAACATACTATGATACATATCTGTAATTTACCTATTGGTTCAGAGACAATAATATCAACTTTTTCTGGTAATTCTATATCTTCAACACGACCACGAATAATTCGAATTTTGTCAGAAAACCCGTTTGCTTCTGTTAATTTCTTCGCTACTTCTACTGAATCACTGGCATCAATCGCATACACCAACGATGCACCCGCTTGAATAGCAAAAAATGCGAGAATTCCTGAAGAATATCATTCAACAACTTAAATTTTAACTTTGAAAATGGTATAATTCAAAGCGATTGCATTGAACCGATTGCACCTGTTCCAGTCCCAACATCTAAAACTACTTTCCCAGTGAAATCGATTGAATTTGATAAGAATGCTTGTTGATAAGTGCCAGTTCGAACGTAATCTGCAAGCATATTTCCTTGAGTTGTATAATGTATAATCATAAATTATGTAAGATATTAATACAAATAAATTAAATTATAATACTGAAAATGTAACCATGCATATAAGGCAGCAAACACAGAATTGTTGATTTATTTGAAATATTCGAGAAATCTAATTGAATTTTGCATAATGCAAAAATTATAGTGAATAGAATAACACCTTGATGAAGTAATTGCCCATAATATTGAGTGAATGGATTAGATTCATTCATGATTGAGATATGCAAGAATAGTTGCAAATAATGATGTTCTAAAACACTAAACGACTATTGTCATCTTTCATAGAAGAATGTTGTATTTATAATAATTAATATTTATTATCCAAAAAAATATTTTTTATGTGGTTGTCGCTTTTACCCCCCCCCCCACATTGATTAACTTCTATGTTATACTTTACATGAGTATCGCATTGCATCCAATTTTATTTATTCTGATCGAGGAAGAAAGCGTAGAGCTTAAGAGGGCTCTCTGTTATGTTCTATAGAATTCATTCATTCATTCATTCTTTATATAGTTAATTCCTCAAATTTTTCATATTTTGATCGCGATGCAAGGCGTCGAGCTTAAGAGGGCTCCTTGTTATGTTTTTTAGCTTTTTCCTCTTGTTTAGTTGAACTGTTTTGATTTGCTCAGTTAATTCCTATTCATTCATTCATTCATTCTTAATATAGCTAATAATTCCTCTTGTCTAGACTGGTCAACATCAAAATATCAACTGATTTCAAGTTGTTTTAGTATCGATGACCGTAATCTTTTATAATTCAGTTTCCATAAAATAGATCTGTATGAGTGATATAACATTTCATTAATATATACAAAAAATAAAGGCCAAATTTCAATTGCTTAAGTTATACATATTCCTGTTGAGAAGACAATCATAAATTAAAACACAATGAAAAGCATAAACAAAAGCAAAGTATTAAATACGGAAATCCAACCTAACGACATTAACCTCATTTATAATTTCATTAATTCAAACAAAAACAATCACCACATTTTCAAATACACTTTCGAAATATAAAAATTCAGTCAGAAATTTAAACTTTAGAATAAAAATTATCATAGTTTCTTCTAATTAATAATCTAAACTTTGAATTTTTTAATATTATCATAGTTCATATTCATAATGACCAATGATAATACAAAGCTGATATTTTGTGCATAATTATAAAATTTCTAGAAAATGAAATATGATTATTTTATTATTTATTTGAATCTTGTTGCTGCTAAATTATCACGCATAGCATCTAAGAATGATTCTTCCTCATATGTGAAATTTAAAAAAGTATCTTCTGTCTTCGGTGCTGGATGATTATTACCATCATCAAAAGATACTGGCATAGCAGTGAACTCTTTTTCAAAATTAGTTGTTTCTATTTCTGAATGATCACGCATTGGATTAAATGGAGGAATTATTCGACGATTATATAAAGCTTCCCAATCAATTACAGCAAAGAAATTATGTGCTTTCACATCAGAGCCACCTTTCGCACCAAGTCTTTCTAATGGATTACGATTTAATAAACTCTATAAATGTTATTAAAAAAATATTTTATTAAAATTTATTATAAAAAATAAATATTATTTTTTTAACCTGAATAAACAATGCTGCTGTACGGTTAACATTCATTGGGAACTTCAATGGTGCTGATCTTAACGCTTCAAAGAGTTTCTCACGGTCAGTTGTGTACCAAGGTGGTAACCCAGTAAGCATTTCATAAGTAACCATTCCAAGATTCCACCAATCAACAGCTGTCCCATGACCTTGTCTATTTAATACTTCTGGCGACAAGTACTCAGGTGTACCACACAATGAGTGAGCCCCTTCAGCAGCATCACTAATACCTTCTTTCGCTAAACCGAAATCGACTAACTTTATATGACCCTGTCATGATAAATTAATAATACATAAATAATTCTTTATTATCATTATTTATAAATAACTATTTAGTTTACCTCTCCATCCAACAGGATATTTTCTGGTTTAAGGTCCCGATACACGACATCCTATGACAATAATGATAAAAATGGAAATAATTATCAACAAATAAATTTTCTTCAATAAATAATAAAATATTTTACATGTTTATGTAATTCATCCAAAGCTAATGTTATCTCAGCACAATAAAACCGAGTGGTAGCTTCAGGAAATTTCTTCATTCTGGACAAATGGAAGAATAATTCTCCGCCTGCCGCATAATCTAACACGAAATATAGCTTCTCTTCGGTTTGAAATGCGAAATGTAATTTGACTATGAAAGGGTGATTAATATTTCCTAATACTCTTCGTTCTGTTTTAGTATGTTCGACTTGTTTTCGCTTGATTATATTTGGTTTTGATAATACTTTCATTGCATATAATTTCTTATCATTCTTCTTACGAACCAAAGTTACCTAATCAGAAATTTAACAAAAACGATGCTAACGAAATTGAATAAAAAATATTTTTAATACTGCTGATATTTCTAACCTTTCCAAATGATCCTTTTCCGATGACTTTAACTAGCTCGAAATCTTCCAAACTAACCTATCGAAGTGATTAGCGACAATGATGTATCATAAAAATAAAACAAATCTTGTAAATATGCATACCTTTTGTGACTTAGATTGAGATTTGTCAGAATCTTCATTATCTTTGCTATCAGCTGATATGCTTATATGTTCTGGGAATATTCTGACTAATGGTCGAGGTGGTTTATTAGCATCTTCAGTTAAAAAACGACGGTAAAATGGATGAGTTTGCGGATCTTTGGAGCCAACATGATTGCTGGAAACATTAGCAAGATTATGCAACCAAAGTTCTAAATCAGCTCTTCTTTGCTTAACAAATTCAACTGAGAATGTTCCTAATATTTGCTTTGGTGGTAAAACAGGAATGGTAAAACCTTCCGATCGTAAAACGTTACTTAACTGACGAAATTGAGAATATCTTCTATATACAAACCAGGAATTGGGCGAAGCAACATTACACCTGACATCCAAATAAAACACACTAAATACTTTATCTTCAACATCTTTCGTTGTACCAACTGCTGAAATTCGTGCGAATTGAAGTCGACCTCCCTCAGGTATACTGACAGGATTATATTCTCCATCCACAAGAATATCATTTAATGTGGATTTACTCTCATCTTTAACTTCATCACCATATTTGTCAAATCCATCGTGAGGGTAGTCCTTATAGTCATGTTTATCATCAGAAGTGGATGATATATTTAATAATTGAAACTTTTTAATTGTGACAGGGTCATTGACATTATATTGTTCGCCATCATCAAGATTGGTAACTACATAATCCTCTTTATTTTCAGCTTTACTCATTATTACACAACTTGTATAATATTAAAATAAATTATAGTATTCACAGTGAATTGATTTGTCAATGCATTTATTGTACATTAACTACCTCGTTTGCTCAAATTAAGCAATGCAACACTGCTAGAATACAAATAATTTAGAATTATCTACAAGTTTTTTTTACTGATGCAAGATGTGATTGTTTGTATGTTTGTATTGAATGACACGTAAATAAAATGAAAATACTGTCGTGAAAAAAGAAACATTTTAGCTGTCCATCAAATGATTCAAAAACCGTCCGTTGAACGGTTTCTGCACCCCTTTCAGTGAGAAAGTTCTTTGAATATTCTTTTGGTTTGGAATTATAATACCGATAATTAATTGTTTGAATAATCGATTAATTGATATTCATTTTATTAATTTTAAAATAATTGAAATATTTTTTTTAGAACGAGCAATAATTCAACCATTCCTATTTAAATACTTAGCAATACTTAATATAGATAAACCTAAAGGATTATTATAAAGTTTTTATTGAACTTATATAAAGCTTTTAAAAGTTTTATTTCATTCAGTCATTTTAGATTTTCAGACAGAATGTTCGAATCAATATGAGCTTGGATTGATCTGCTTACCTTGCCATTATCACATTATCGTTAAGGAGGAAATTGACCACAACCACGAATTACAAACTTACAATTTAACTAAAGAAAAATTGATATATTTATGAAAATGCAATACATAATACATACCGGTAATCCGGTAATACATAATTGAATTATTTCTTAGTGAGCCTCTTTATCGTACAGTGCGATAAAATCATATTCTTAACCACTAAATAATAAATCAACTGAAGAAATTGGACCATTGAACAATCTGACAAGTTGTTCTGCTGGCATTAATAATATGAATATTCAACAAGAAGATTTTTATATATCTCGATTGGAATCAAGTAATAAATTAGAAGTGATATTTGGCTTATCGTTACTTTATTCTGTTGAATTTTTAAAAGTTTATTTAAGTCCAATTATAACCAAGTTGCTTTCTATATTATGGAAAGCAATAGATCCAATGAAAGCAAATACGATTCTTAATAAGAATAATGATGATAAAGTTTATCAAAGAAAAAGAGATACTGAAATCCTTTTACGAGATGATGATATATCTGACAGTGTAATTGATCATAGCGGAACTAATCCGTCAATATTGATTAGTACAAGCGTTGCTTATCGAACAGTTAAAGATGATAAAAAAGCAACAGTAGGAAGTGAAAATGATATATTTATGCTTAAACATCATAAATATAATAAATATCGATTTGTTTCGAATGAATTTATAGTAAGAAATAAACTTATTAAACCGAAGGATAAGAATTAAATAAATTTTCTATTTGCTTTCCTATATTAGTTTCATTCGAGTGATTGATTAGGTGTAGATTTTTCAGTTTTCAGTTTTACAAAAGATTTTTCTCTTATATATTTATTTTGGTGAATTCGTTGGCAAAGTTTGTTATCCTTTTTCGTATATATTTTGTTTGAAAGTAAAACTAAATATATATTTAAATCCAATTGTCATTTAATTATTTTAAATTTCATCTTTTGTATTATTATAAATAATGTTTATCATCATCAATATTTTCTTTCAACAATGATTTTTTTAATACATATTTTTCAGCATTATTTATACTTTATTCTATCATATTTATGTTAAAAATGAAGATATTCATAAGTAATGCTTTCCATTTTTCGGTTTCTTACCAGTAAATAATATATTATAAGCTACTGTCTTGTCTTCTTTACCAGCAAAAACACAGACACAGACACATGGTCTATCATATGAAAATATGATCTTACAGCATGCATGTCTCAAAAAAATTTATGATGAGTCATCCTTATTCCATTCGAGAAGTATGTTTAAGTGGTAATAGAACTATTTTAATTCTTTAAATTAAATGTTAATATTATTTTTTCGTTTCAAATTATCAAAACTAAAAAATAATATTAAAAAAACTGAGAAAACAAAAAAAATCATTTTGAAATAATCAGAGAAATATAAAATAATATTATGTGATGACTTCTCCATCAGATAGTTCATTATTATTTTCAATCATGGTATTATTTATTAATAAATTCATAAAATTTTGTTTTTTATTAATTAATTGTCGATCATCCAATGAAACAATCAATGATTTCCATGTCTCATCACTTCGTAATGATTGTTTATTTCCAATAATCATCAATGATTTCCTTGCCCGTGTCAAAGCAACGTTCATTCTTCGCTCATCTGAGATGAATCCGATGTGGCGATGATGACTTCGAACACAAGAAAATAATACAATGTCTTTCTCTCGGCCTTGAAAACCATCAATACTATTATATAGAATCATTGATAAGTGCAAATTATATCATAAATTATATAATAAAATTATAAAAATATTATATAATAAAATAAACTAAAAAATGATACAATAATTTGTATTATTAACACAAAAGAGCCACATAATAATAATAATAATAATAATAATAATAATAATAATAATAATAATAATAATAATAATAAATATTGATTATGAAATTATAATAATTAAGAAAAATAATAATTAGTATCATGTGTTAACTTCATTCCGAATGAATGTGACTCAAAGCAGATTTGACTTAATCTGTAAAATTATTGTTAAACCCGAACATTGACTGAAGTTAAAGTCATAATAATAGCATATATTCATTTATTTTATTTATATTTTCTGACCTATTCACTTCAATATCTTTATACCATTGAATTAACTTGGAGTTTATATTATTTAAACTATTATTATCTTTTCCATTATTATTGTTAATGTTATTATTATTTGCAAATAAGTTATCATACTTTCTTTTAGGGATCCTAGAATCTTCTCGATTATTATTGTTTTTATTATTATCATTATTATTATTGTTATTATTATTATTATCTAACATATCTGATAATTGTGATATTTTTTTCTTGAATCGATTGACTTGTGCTTTATACGGTGTAATAATAGCAATAGTGAGACAACTTTCAATTATATGTTTTGATAAATATGATAATATATCACAAATAAATGACACTTCAGACTCGTTTATGAACGATAAACCTACTTTTGATTCAACCCCATCAAATATATCATAAAATATTAGTGGATTTATTCCGATTTGGCTTAATAATGGCGATGTCACAATCAAATTATTATTATTGTTATTATTATTAATTGACAATTGTTCAACTTCTGAAACAATAGAGTCTGCATCAACTAATAAGCCACTGTAAAACTGTTCTGAAGGAAATAAACGAATTTCTAAAACAATAAAATAAAATTATAATTATAATAAAATTCAATTTAATGTATCGAATAACAATGAAGGCTTAATAATGATATAATCATAATGTTATAATTGAAAGCAATACTTTCAGTTTGCTTAATAATAACTAATGAAAAGTGAAACTATTAGTAAAATAAACAATTTTTGATTTCAGTATCAATAATAAGTGAACTAATAGCACCCCTTATCATGTAAAATTTAAATTATTCTATCTATATTGCAAACAGACAAAATATAATATATTGTCTCTTTGGCATCAAATGAAATAAATGGCAATAAATAAATAATATCTATGTTCCTAAATCTAATCTTGAAGTATATACTAGGACTTCCAAAACCGTCAGAGATTACTCAGGAGCTTTGTGATTTGTGTCACAAAAGTGTGGAGATGAATTTTTGGTCTCCATACTTCTGTGACGTCACATATCAAATCTCAGCTCACCTTAATGCGATTTAATGATTTAAAATTTGTGTAAAATAAAAAACTACCAAAGTAATCTGTGACAGTTTGCAAGTCGCCCATTATGCTTATGTAGGGAAAACACCACACCCGTCGGGAAAACACTCATAAATGCCCCATGGATGCTGGAAGTTGATGGAATATTTTATTATTTTTTTAAGAAAAAGCATATTTTTTGATAATTTTTTCATTTAAATACAGTGACATGTGTAAATTTTCAATGTGTTTTCGAGTGTTCGACTTTTTATTTGTGGTGCAAAGATGCGCTTCTTCTGACAAAGATAATAAGTTATGCAAAAATATCTATAATACATCTGATGTATTTAAAGTATGTCTATATGGCGTGTACTATATCAAAGGTTAATGTTTCGTTTTGATAGCTCGTTATTACCATTATAATATAACTTGTATGTGGAACATTATTAGTTCAGCATAGAGTCAAAATAAATAGATAAATAAAGACTGAAAAAGCAATAATATTCCACATACACGTTATATTATAACGGTTGTAACGAGCTATCAAAACGAAACATAAACCTTTGATATAGTACACGCCATATAGACATACTTTAAATACATCAGATGTATTATAGATATTTTTGCATAACTTATTATCCTTGTCAGAAGAAGAAATTTTTTCTCACCTGGATGCATTCTGTATTGAATAGTTAACATAACAACTTCGTGATCAGCTTTTTCTAAACGTTCGAAAAGTGACATTCCAAGTCCAGCATTCTCAGCTTCTTTTGATAAAACCGTAGCAGGCAACTGTCGAGGATCTCCAACTAAAACTAGTCTTATTAATAATTATTTATTATTATTATTATTATTATTATTATTAAGAATGAAACAAATTTAAAAATGTCATTTTTTGCAAAATTGATAAGGAAACACAGTAATGACAAGTATCATAACTTGAAATTATTGTCATTAATATTATAGTAATATAAAATAAACATAATTGCAAAATATTTTTTATTAGATTTTATCATCAAAATAATAATAATTATTATTATTCCGAATATTATTATAATAAAGTATAATATAACTTATAAAATATTAACATATTTATTAACTGATCAGTTCAATACTTTTTATTATATTAATATTTATATTATAAACTTATTTTTTATATTTAATACTTTATATTATTATTTTTTATTATATTATATATTTATAGTGACATACCTTTTACAACCAAATCGCAGAGGAATGAGAGTGGATGGTTCAGTTGTTTGACCAGCTTCATCAATAATCGCTGTTTCAAAAGTAATAAAATCTTTAATAATATGATCTAAAAACTGTTGTTTCCCACTTCCAGAAAGTGTTGCTGCTACAATATGAGCATCATTCAGAATCGATTGTCGAAATTGACTTCGAAGTTTATCTAAATTCAATTCAGCCCATTGCTTCGTTTGTCTAGCTACTTGCATTTGTGCTTGTAACGATAATTTATCTTTATTATTATTATTATTATTATTATAATTATTATCCTGATTATTACTTCGTTTTGATTTATTATTATTACTATTACTACTATCGAATGCAATTTTTCGTCCTATTTCTGCCATAATTTCTTTTGCTTCATTATATTTAAGCCACAACGGGTCTTTTCTGATTTCAGTTTCAACTAAATGATCGATAGTATAGGATCGGATCAAGTCAGATGCACTCTCAAGAGGGTCTCCTAATCGAACAATATTGAGTTTACGAGTATGGCCTGAAGCGTCCAACACGCCATTATGTAAACGAGTGAGAATCTCATCAATCGCTGCGTTAGAAGGTGCACACAGGAGAATACGTTGATGCTGATTGGAGGTGTTGGCATTAGAATTCATATTATGATAATTAATATTTTGGTTATTTATTGCGATATTATTATTATTATTACTATTATTATTATCATCATTATTATTATATGATTGTTGTTTATAATTGTATTGATATCGGACTTCATTTTGATGCAGTAATACCGAAATCATTCCAAGAATCTATACGTACATCAATGACATAAAATAATATAAAACAAATTTTATTGAAATTATAACAAATATTATAATGCTCATCCTAGGAGACGGTTACATTTCCTCCGTTTTTATGAAAATCTTATTTTAAATAACAGATTAATACTCATAATATAAACATTAATACTCGCGCTAATATCGAATAAAAGAAATGATTATTAAAATCATATTATTTCATCGATAAAAATCTGTTTGTCTCACATTATATGATCGTATATTGGATCAAATATGGAATATGGTGTGCAGTCAATTTATGAAAATATAAATTATGAAGTATGCTTACCGTTGAAGTTTTTCCAGTGCCAGGCTAAAATAAAATAATAATAATATTTGAATAAATAAAATTAAAAAAATGATTATCATAAATTGATTCTTACCGGTCCCTGTATCAGTGCTATACGTGTATCCTGGCCATCAATAAACTGATTACAAACATATTTGATAGCAAAGAGTTGACTTGAATTGTATTGACTACTCAACTGGTCCCATAATGCCTATTATTTATTATCATAATAGATAATAATTACCATAATTTTTAATGTGTAATTATACAAAAATTTGGAATTAACTAATTATTATGGATGAATGGATGAATACATAATATTCAAATAATAATAATAATAATAATAATAATAATAATAATAATAATAATAGATTTTTTGAAGTCTTTTATAATAATAAATCATATTATATAAAATAGAGTGAGAATTGACCTGTGATATCCCATTTGGTTTCGATATTTTCTTCTCATTATCATTTTGCCCATGAGTTAATGATGGCATTTTAACTAATTTTCCACCAGTCAACTTCTTTACCGTTGAATCATAATGATCCTTTTTAATTCCTATATTGTAATTGATATTATTATCATTATTTTTTCCTTTTTCTATTAATAATAAATGTATTAATTAATAAATGTGTGTGGCAAATTATACATATAATTATATAAAAAATATATTATAATTAATAATTATTTTAAATTATACTAGTATAATTATAGCAATTAATTACTTCCTTCCTTCAGAATGATTATGTGACAAAACTGTTGTAACGATTTGTTGTTTGACAAACATAATAATTTTAACTTTATAATTATATAAAAACAACAATCTTCATTTTTCTTTTATGACATTTTTGTTGTTGCCACTGATACGACCGTTGTGACATCATTGGGAATAGAAGAAGTTTATTATTCATTCTACCAACGACACATTTTTAAAAAACTACTTAATTTGTGAAAATTTATGTTATTATTATTGTTATTGTTGTTATTATTATAAACTACCTTTCCATGATTTAATCAATGCAATCGCTTCTTCGATGGATTCCATAGACATAAGTGAATTCTCATTTTTTGATATTTGTTGTATTATTTTGACAATGTTCGTATTTTTCAACACGCTCAGATCAACCGGTAGCCTCGATAATAATTGCAAATCTAATAATATCGAATCATTAAATTTCTTCGCTCTTTCTTCTTCGCGTATCGAAGAATATTGAATATTTGGTAATAGTTTCGAGTTCTCCGATGATTTCGATGGCGCAACTTTTAATGAAATGGATGACATCCCTTTGAGCTTCGTGAGAATATTATCTTTGATGTTACTAAATAATCATAAAAATTATTAGAGAAATAATAATTATATAACACATTTCTGCAAAAACTATTTGATATAATAATGATAATCACATTCGATATTGTTTATGAAAATTAAAAACCTAAATAAAGAGAAAAGAACATTAAAACCAGAGAAAAATAAAACATATAAATGCAACTAAAATTATAACATAATAAAAATACAGTTTGTATAAAAATAAAAAAATGCTAATCCCCTTCCCTCTGCTAAGGGCTATTATTGAAAAACATAATAATTGAAAATGGTTAGAGAATATTTTAGAATGTAGATTACCTGAGTTGAAGTGGTGAGACGACAGGATTACCTTTTAATATATATGGAGCAAGTGGCATTAGACGAGCACTATGTATACATTGCAATGCTGACCATTCTCTGACAAATGATGATAAGTTGGAAATATGAATACAAACATAATCTTTTTCTGGTTTTATTGAATTATGAAGTACAGATAATACATATTGAGTAGTGCTAATGCCAGTAGTAATATTATTATTATGATTCGAAGAAGTGTTTTTCAGTTTATTATGAGTTGCTCGGATAGTATTTGATACATAACCAAGTATGTGAGGCCTTTTCATTGCTTCTTTAAGGGTGAATACACCTACAATACATCATAATAATCAAAATAATATCATAGAAATACAATTATTATCATAAAATTTATAAAAAAATGAAACAAATATAAGAGCAAGTCTACACGAGGAACTCTTTTAAACTTCAATTTATACTGTGATTTTGATAAAATAATAGGAGATCTTCATATCATAATAATGCAATTATGAACATACCTTTCATATGCTTTGATTTCGATAATAAAACCAAATCTTCTTTCATTATTTCATTGGTAAAGTCTTTACTTCGATTATTATAATAATTATTATTTTGATTATTATTAATATTGTCATTATTATGAGTTGAATTATTATTATAATTTTCAATCGAATTAATTTTATTATTTTCATCATTCGAATTTATAACAATAATTATTTCATCTAAATCATAGGTTTGATTTTTGACTTTTATCTGATCAACATGAATACCAATTAATTTCACATCGTTATTATTATTATTGAATTGATAATTATTAATTTTTCGATTTGAATTTGAGGATGGAGATGATATTATTGCAGTAATCGATTCTTCATATTCTAATAATAGTAATGGTTGAAAAATTGAGAAGTATTGTTCTTCGCTATAGAAACGAATAGGAACCTTCTTCAACACATCTTTATTATTATTATTATTATTATTATTATTATTATTATTATTATTATTATTATTATTATTATTATTATTATTAT
>VKHH01006857.1:0-14748 GCA_015144975.1 Epipyxis sp. PR26KG | reverse complement strand
AATAATATTATTATTCTTTTTAATCAATGCCAGCAAAAAACAATTTTTTTAATTCAAGCTGCTTAATTTCTAAAAAATATATATTATTAGTATTGTCTTTCTTTCATATATAATGAATATATATTATAAAATAATTTGAATAATAATATTATTCGTTTTCTTAAAATCAAGATGCTTAATTAATTAAATATATTTATTATTATTATTATTTTATTTTTTGAACAAGATATAATTAATGTTTCTCTCTGCTTTCCTTCTTTGTATATTCATAATATTATTGCAATTATTATTATTATTTCTCATCAAACTTTAAAGACATTGTAATTATTATCATTTTATATTTTTGTTATAATTAATATTATTATTAGTTTATGAATGTTTCATCAACCATGCGTGGTGGTATGGATCAGTTGTTACGGTACGTCCCATGGTCGTCATGGCTGTTTCTTATAATTCCAAGGCTTGTCTGGGATTTGCAACATGAATCACCGCGATTATTAATTTTCCAGGTATGATTATTAATATTTTACCTTCTAATCTTTTGTGACTGTCCACTTCTTTCACTAAGGCCGACCTGAGTTATTAAGTTGACTTCATAGAGACTTTCTTCTAGATGTATTCTTCTTTTATCCACAAACTTAACATTGATAAGGAATTTAAATTGACTTCAATTGTTGAGATTTGTTCTTATTTAGATAAAAAAAAATCTCAACTTTTTTAAAGTCAAATTGAATTCCTTATCAATGTTCACAATGTGGGTAAGAGAAATTCTCAAAATAATAATAAATCTCGAAGGAAGTCTATGTGAAATGCGAGTAACTTGAAAAACGTAGAGCATAGTCTCGATGAAACTAGTAGATAGCCATCAAATAGTTGTATTATGGAGGAAGGAAACCTAATAATCGATTATATACAACAAAGCAAGAGATATTTTCATTCAACTTATCAATTTAAAATGATAGTGTGTATGAAATAATATATAATAATTCATGTTTTCAGATGGCATTGATATATTATTATAATATAAACCACTCTGACTCGGCATTGATTAGATAGTATTATCATAATAAACATAAAATAAAGCTTTTGATAAATGAACTGAATGAAAAACAAAAGAAATTAAATCTCTTACTTGATTTTATGTTGATTGATTGATCTATTCATTCATACATTCATTAACCCATTATACTTTGCGAATGCGTAACCCCTTATTATTATACTTCACCTAATTATTAATGATCTCTATTATGATATTATAGTTATTTTCAGTTTCTTCATTTGATGGTATAGCAAATGGTCATATTTCATTAATTTTATCAACTTTCAAAAAGTATGAATATATTTTTCAAATTTTCATAATAAAACTCATAAGAATTATGAATTATTTTTATTTAAGAAATAATTCAAATGGTTTGATTAGATCCAGTATCATCATAATTATTTTTACATTTTATATATTTAAAAATTACCATAATTTCATCAATTCATTCATTATTTCATCCACTTTATTATTATTCATTGGAAATATATTATTAATATTGCTATGGTATATGAGAGTTTTTCACCCTATAATGAGTGGTGGTGACCTTAATGGCACTCATGATTATGAAGAATTCATCAATTCGTCCAACCTCATCATTCCTCGCATCATAATAATCATTGTCATTTCTATAGTCACATTGTCATCCATTATTTCAATTAATAATAATAATAATAATAATAATAATATAAAGTATGTTTTATTTGGCTCATATTTATTATTGTTGGGTTTATTAAACACTGGGCCATTCGAATATATACAATTATTGAGTATGATATACCACGCATATTCATTCATAATTATGATTAACATTAATTCGCTTCAAAAGCGAGTTAATATAATAATAATGTCAGTTTATTTTTTATTGTTTGGTCGCTTTCTGTTTTTTGTGACTGGTCATAAAATGATGTTTAGCTCATTACAAGTAAGTCATTTTCTTTCGCATAATAATAATAATAATAATAATAATAATAACTGTTTTCATTTATTAATTAATTTGTATGTTTTTATTGGGTGACTTAATTCCTCTGAACCTAAACACATAAAATTGAGCCCCAAAAGTTTATGGAAAAGTTACTTTTTTAGTTCGATTTTTTTTTCAAAAATCGGAAAATGTACATGGAAACATTTAGTGAAATCGTTCGATCAAAACGGTTCATGAGATTGCGCTCAAACTTGAGGGGGGATTTATTAAGTCACCTAATTTTATTGTAATTTCTGTTTCTTAACTCTATGTGATGATATATGATATTTATGATTTATGATATCATAATTGAATATTGCATTTATAGTAATTGATGTGAAATGACATAAAATTAGCAATAACTAATTCATTATTTGATGTTTGGATCTCAATTTAACGCAAAAATTATTATTGAAAATTTGCAAATTTAAAAACTTAAACAGCTGTTGAAACACTTTTATTACCTTGATTGGTAAAAGTTGAAGTTGTTGAAGTTGGAAAGGTTACTTGTTGAAAAATGTTAATACTTTCCTTGATTTTTAATTATGTGTTTTCAACATTATTAATCCTATCCACTAATCGATTGTGCAAGAGAAATACCACAACTATTAGCAGATAGGATTAATAATGTTGAAAACACATTATTAAAAATCAAAGAAAGTATTAACATTTTTTTCAATAAGTAACCTTTCCAACTTCAAGAGATCTTCAAATAATGGTAATAAAAGTGTTTCAACAGATGAAGTTTTTAAATTTGCAAATTTTTAAGAACAATAATTATGTTGTTATTTCATAATAATTATTATTTTTAATATTCAATAATATAATTTTTATGATTCCAAGTATTATATTATAATTAATTGAAATGTGATAAGTTGTGATATGTTATAATATAACATCACGAGTTCCATTGGAGCAACTGCTGTTGTATCAACATTAACCTCTTCTATAAATAATACATTTACCAACTTGAACTTGAGAATTTGTCTAAATAACGAAACTGCCAACTAGTTATTGTAGTAACCTGACATATATTAATCATCCATTCATTCACATTAAATTTATTTTTTTAATGTTTTTATGTCATTTTTATGTTGTTTTTAGTTATCAGTTGGTTTCACTGGAGTTAAATCATTTCATTTTTTATATGCTGGTACTTGTCTCGCCATAAATACATTCGGACATGAATTAATATCATTATTATTCTTTTTAACATTTCTTCCATTATTATTATTTCAAAAAAATAATGATATAAAATTACAAACATTACTCAAAAAAGAAATGATTCATTATTATTCATGTTATCGACTTGCTATTTGTGTTGGGAGTTGTTTAGCAGCTGCTTGGCATAGACGTCATCTTATGGTATGGGCTGTGTTCGCTCCTAAGGTAGATTGATGGATGAATTAATGAATTGGGATTGAGTGACTATTATTATTATTTTTAGTATTATTATTAGGTCAGCTCACTGATGATGGTTAATTTTCTTATTATTTATATTATTACACAAATCATAATAATATCATAAATCAACATTTATACAATTATTATTAATTATATTATGTATCATTATTTCATAATCAAACTATTTTTTATTATCATTATTATGATATTTCTCCTTTTTATGGCTGATAAGTTTGAACAAAAAAATAAAAGATCAAATAACTCTTAAAACATTATTATTATTATTTGTTATTGTAATAATATAATAATAAATATATATTATTTTTGTAAAACAATAAGTTTAATTTTTAATAAATAATAATATTATTAAGATTATTATATAATAATATTATTTATAAAAATAAAATAGTTATGAAATATTTTTTTTGTTTGTATTTGTGTAGGCAGTATTTGAGAGTTGTATATGGTTTGTATTGAGTATAATTTTATGTTTTATGATCACTACTTTTGGATAATATCAAAGGTCATTGGTCAGTGATGCCTCTGCGTTCCGTAATACACACAACGAGATCATTTGATATGAAAGGTTTGAGTAATCCAGTTATTATGAAGAGCGATAGACTCGACTAGTCATCCATAATCATTGAAATATATTTAAAATGAAAGGAAATGAGTATTCTCAGTCGGTAGTTTGAAGACATTTTCATCGTATTGCTAATTGCGATGTGGGATGGTTGGTGACTTTATCAATAGTTAGACAACTGAGACTTGCTATTTTCATTATTATCATTATCGTTATTATTGTTATTATCGTTATTATTGTTATTATTGTTATTCAACCTATATAATTTTAATTCACTAAGGTTGTGTTCTTCTTTAATAGTATGAAAATATTAAATGAAAAATATAATATTCTCATTATAAACTTTCATTTTTAAAAAAAAGATGAGTTTTACCAATCAGTTATTTTTTTTGAATAGCAAGGGTGTCACTGGATTCTTATTGTGTTCCATATTTCATCCATGTTTTTATTGTGATTGTGAAACAAATTTCATATGATAAAATAATAATTACTTTCAAATAATTGATTGGACATTCGCCAGTGCAAACATTCTTCAATTCAGCAAAGTATTGTAAACCAATTAATATTTTTGATAAAGACTTCAACAAACGACTGCTATAAGTGCGAATTATGATGATTTTTGTAGTTGTAATTGAAAATCTATCAGTTTCGGTAAGTTATAGTGAAAATCTAGGCCCTAAATAAAACAACAAATAAATGAACAGTTGGATGATAATAACAATTGAAATTTGCTTTGCTATACAAATCAGATTCATTAAATTTGGTCAAAACAAAATTAAAGATATCTCTCCTTTTCAACAACCCAACAACCCACTCATCCGGGCCCATTTGGGCGGGGCGAGCTTTTGCTGTTGGGAAAATATTATACTGAAGCATATATATATTATGTCATTCCATAATATTTTTATGAAATAACTTGATGATCTGTGTGATTTATTACTATAAAAACTTTTTACTGTACTGAACTGAAGTGCTGATAAATTTTAAGTACACAATATAGCATTGATCAAATTAACTCATTGTCACGTTGTAACGTTGTAACCTTTCATTTTTATAAAATTATTTATTCTTTATAATAATAAATGAGCGGGAGTAAAGCAGATTTTTATCGTACTGAAGGGGAGAAAGCGTTGAATCGAACATTAATTTTTGGCTTTGGTAAACAACAAAAATATGATGATGCAAGTGATAATTTTACAAAAGTAAGGCAAATGTTCAAATGTCAAATTAATTTTATAATTATCTGATAAAGTGCAATACAGTCATATTAATTATGGATGTAATGGTGCATTGTTTCTTATAATTTTAGTATTGGGATAGTTATTGGTGATTGGTGAATATATTACTATTTACTATACACTATACATTAACAGGCAGGAAATGCGTATAAGCTTGCAAATCAATGGCAAAGCGCTGGTGACATGTTTTTGAAAGCATCTGATGCTTATGTGCAAGCTGATTCCGCTAATGATGCCACAAATGCCTTGGTTGAAGCTGCCAATTGTTACAAAAAGATAAATCCTAACGATGCGGTCAATACGTTAAAGAGAGCAATTGACATGTTTAATGACGCTGGAAGATTTTCGATGTCAGCAAGATACTATAAAGAATTAGCTGAAATTTATGAAGCTGATCATAATTTGGAAGGAGCTATGTGGGCATATGAAAAAGCAGCTGAGTTTTTAAATAATGATAACAAAAAGTCGAATGCAAATCAATGTTTACTTAAGGTACAATCCATTAACCCTTGACTATCTCATATAAAATACCAGGAAAATATTTGATAATTTATTTAATAAACTATTTTTTGATTGATAGGTTGCAACCATATGCACTGATTTAAATGGAGATTATCGACGTGCTGCTGATATTTACGAATCGATTGGAAAGGAATCTATGACAAGTAGACTCGGTGTCTACTCGGCGAAAGGATATTTTTTCCAATGCTTATTATGTCATTTGGCACTTGGTGATACTGTTGCAGTCAATATGAAAATGGAAGAATACAAAAATATTGATTATTCTTTTGGTGGGTCAAGAGAATGTCAATTTGTAGAGAAATTAGTTGAGGTGATGATTTTATATAATAAGTGACTGTAATATTTTATATATAATATTGTCTCCATTATTTCCAAAACAAATTAATATTTTATTATACTAATTGGATTTTTCCTATAATGCATTTTTGACATGATATTATATTAAGTTGAAATGAATTAAATTTCGGTTTTATGTCAGGCCACAAATAATATGAGTGAAGAAGATTTTTCCCAAGCTTGTGCAGATTTTGATCGAATTTCTCCTCTAGATCCTTGGAAAACTTCTGTTTTGTTGAAAGCTAAGCATCACATCGTCCAAGCAAATGATGCTGAGCCTGATTTGAGTTAAGATCGCCCCCCCCTGTATTGTATGATTTTATTGTATAATAAAAAGGGAGTGCTAAATCTTCTCATTTAAATTTCAATTGATTTAATAATCATATTAATAAACTGAATTAGTTACTGTAAATTAATTATATTTGAATTTATGCTATATACTTGCAGTTTCATTATTCCTAAAATCAGTTCACTGGATGATTACCGTTATTATCGATGTAATCAATATGTTTTAGGGTCAGTTTCAGACTCATAACAAATTCATTATTTTGTTGAATTCATTGTTTGTTGAATAACGCCACCCACCCCCGTTTCAATTTATTATTTGAAAGAGAATCGAATTGGAAAGCTTTTACCAAAAATCGTAACTCAATTTTCTTTCTTAGCCACGCTTTGCTATTCATCTAGGAATGCTCCTGATCCGCTTCAACCACTTCGTATGCATACCACACATATTTACATTTGTTATTGCTATGATTCTTGTAATTGCTATTTATTCATAAGTTAGTAAATTTTTAAAATAAAATTAACACTTGGTTCATTAATTAATGCAAAGTAACCGTCTCAACCATTATTTTCTTTTTGAACTTTCAACTTACAGGTAAGTTTGAACAAACTTTGTAAATGATTAAACAAATTTAAAATATCTCATTAACAATACATAAGTATGGACCATTTAAATAAAGATTGCTTAAAATCTTTTAATCGCTGCATTTTTATTTTTACTGTAGGAAAATTAAAAATTAAGGATTAACTTATAGACTCGTTATAACATCTCACTTAAGTGGCTTAATTTAATTAAAGCATGAACTTTGAAACATCCCTTCTACAATCACTCACAAAACTTAGGCAACAAGATTCATATGATCAATATTTGTCATACTTTAATTCTGAATGGATTTATACATTGGATGATCTCAAACTAACTTATGGTGATCAAGTAGCTTGGACTAATCTGAAGCTTCCTACTAGACTGAAGATAGAATTAAAAGGAATAATACAGCAATATAATGCTCATATTCAAAAAAACAGTTTTGATGATGATGAAGACGTAGTTGTTGAATCAATGATATTAACCCAAGATGAGGCACTAGTACAATCCGTGAATGATAATATTATTCAAAACAAAATTCAAACCAATTTAATAACTGAAGATAAAATTGAAATATATGAAAATGATTTTAAAAGTGAAATTAACACTGAAGTGAATCAAAACGAATGGATACAATATTATTCTGAAGCTGATCAAAGTTATTATTATTATAATGCAGGAACAGGTGAAAGTGCATGGGAGTTACCTGATAATGTACCATTTTCTTATCCAAATTATGATGATCCTGTGAAAAATAATAATTCTAGTGAGTATAGTTATGATAATAATTATGATTCAAATTATTATAATAATGATGATTATTATAATCAACCGGTTGAAAATGATCAAACAAATTATTATAATAACGATGATGTTAATAATAATGATTATTATAATAGCGAATATATAGAAAATATTGAAGAATCTGATGTTATACAACCAAGAAAATTCACGAAACCTTTAATTATTTCTCAAAAAAGTGAAATAAAAAATAATGATAATAATAATAATAATAATAATTTCAATACTGATAAGTATAAAAAAAGAGTTCCGACGTTAGCATTTCAAAGTAATAATAATTTGAAAAATAGTAATAATAATATTTCTACAATTATTGAAGAAAAATATGATGATGATGATGATATTTCTTATGGAAATAGTAGTGAAAATGATGAAGATGTGATAGCATATGATAGTATTAATGATGATTATTATTATGTTTATCATAATTATAATAGCCGAAGAAAAGAAAAAAATCAAAATATTTATTCACCAAATGATGATTATGATGATGATTATGATGATTTCGATTCACCTGTTATCATCTCACGTGATAAATCAGTGAATAATAATCATTCAAGTTCATCATTATCATTAAATGAACAGTTGAACATCACAAAAAATAAAACAAATAATAATAATAATATTAAAAACAATAAAAATAGTAAAAATAAATCTTATTATAATGAATTACATCAACGATTTGAAAATTATGATGATTATGCTCGTCAATTAAATAATGATGCTGAAAATTTAACTAATTTGTCATCCATTAATCCATCCGCTCCTATCATTTCTAATAATAATGAAGGAACTGATTCATTCGATGAAGAATATGTGAAAGCATTATATAATAGTATAATTGAGACAAATGATAATAATAATGATAATTGTAATGATAAAAATATTTATAATGATTATGATTTAGCTCAAGTTGGTTTGTATGGTACTGGTAGTAGTGATGATAATAGTTATGATGAAAAAGAAGAGCCATTAGAAAGGTCAGAATACCGCTCGATTATTACAGGAAATAATAATAATCTGAAACCACCTTCTAAACCACCTAAAAATATAACAATTAAACAAAATCAAACAAATGAAGGAAAAAGTCAGAATTATAAAACAAATAATAATCATAATAATGATAATAAAAATAATCGAACAAAGGTGAAACCATCGCTTGATAGTAAAGTTAATTCATCATTTATTCCAGGTATGAAATTACCAAAAGTCACAAAATCACAATTATTTGATAGCAATCGATTGAATTTCTTTGGCTTAAAATCATCCACTAATCAACATAAACATGATAATAATAATAATAATAATAAACATAATATTTCTTCTCCATTGTCTCCCCCTCCACCAACCTCACCTCCTCCTCCTAATCAATTATTACAAAACAAAAATAATAATAGTAAAAATAGTAATAATAATAATAATAATAATAATAATAATAATAATAATCAACAAAATTTATTTCGATTAAAAGAATTAGGATTTGATGAAAATGAAGCATTATCAGCATTATTTAAATTTAATAATGATTTAGCAAAAACTACATCATTTTTATTAGAAAACACAACAAATCGACATGAACGAAGTTTAAGTGATTTATATCATTCGAAATCAAATGAAAATGAATCAAATCAAATAATACAATTCGAAAATCCATTAATTATAACAAAACAAATATTTGGTTCATCAAATATTTCATCTGGAACTACTATTCCTATGACACGAAATAATAGTAATAATAATATTTATTCTAAAATAAAAATGCAACAAAAAATCCAACAAAATCAATTAATGAACAATAATGATAGTAATAATAATGGGTCAATGGTTGCATTGAATGCATATCATATGAGTAGTAAAAGTAATAGTAGTAGTAGTGGTGAAAATGTTAATATTATTATACATAATCGAACAAATAAAATTAATAATAATAATCATAATAATAATAATAGAAAGGGTTCTAATATAAATAATGGAGTGCCAATTGAATTATTAAATGAAAATTATTTATCTGAAAATTCTCATCAGACTATATTTGATATAAATTGGAGTGAAAATAATACCCCTGCAATAGGAATCACAGAAAATAATAAAGATAAATATTTATTATCTCCACGCCTTAATGATAATAGTCGCCTGTTAGCATTGGATCGAGTATCAGACACTTCGGAGTTATCAAAACATCTGAGCAAAGTGACTGAATAATAATAATAACAATAATAATAATATTAATAATAATAATAATGATAATAATAATAATAATAATAATAATAATAATAATAATTACAATAATAATTACAATAATAATAATAATGATAATAATAATAATAACAATAATAATAACAATAATAATAATAATAAAGTATTATGGTCCAGTTGAGTAGTTTAGATCATTGTCGAAACATTTTTCACATCTTTTAATTTAATAATAATGATTAATTTTATATTATTAAATTGAATATAAAATATTTTTTAAAAATACAAGAAATTAATTCTAATAATATTATTTTAAAATAATAAAAAAATGAGATGATTTTGAAAATTATTTTTATTGTAAAATAATGTTAATATTATGATTTAATTTTTTTGGTGTTTGATTACATTTTGTGTTCATTTAATTTTGGTTAGTATTCGCTTTTGATGAAATTTAATTGTTAAATCATAAGTTAATAAAAACAGATTTTTTTTTAAGAAATAATAATACATATTTTTTATAAAAGAATTATTTAAAATTCATTAAATATTATAATTCATAATTTGAATAGTATTGCATATGATACAATCAATGCAATGACATTCAAGTCAATAATAATAAAACAAAAATAATAATAATGAGAATTTTTTTATTCATTCATTATTTTAAGAATTGTTTTTACCAAACAATCGACTATACCCTTTGGTATAAGCTTTAATTAATTCTTGTTTGATAAATTTGGAAGCAGTGCTAGCAGATGCTTTCGACCCATCATCAGACAAGTCATTTTCGTTTAGTTGGACACTATCCACATAAACATGAAGCAACCCCTTCCTAATATCATAATCAAAACTTACATCTTCTTCCATAATATTAACTTTATCACCTTGAAGAATAAACTGAGCTTTATATAATGAATTATTCTCAGTTGTAATTAAACTTGCGATATTATTATTTGATTTTAAATCAACTAATCTTAACGCGTCGATTAAGATCTTCTTGCCACCTCCGGTGGTTCGAATGCGAACAGATTTCATTTTTGGTAATAATAAAGAAATACAAACACCACCAAATACGTCTTCTACATCAGCTTCTGCTACTTCCCATTGCTTGGCAATAGAAGCTGGAGTTGGAAATGTTTCAGATACATTTTTAATATTTGAACGCTTATTTCTTTGATATTCTCTTCGACGAGCTTGCAAAGATAATTCAAATGATTGTGTTGTTTTCTGATCAGGAAATAACGTTGGTCGAACTTGTGGTGGTACACTAACTTTCTCGATAGCATTTTCTTTCATATCTTCAGCACGGAAGTCCTCTTTCTCTTCATAACAGTTTACTTTCATTTCCTCTTTAGAATCACATTTGTCAACTTGCTTTTTGTTGGTTAGTAACGGGTTAATACATTTATCATCTTTTTCATCAGAAAATTTATTGGAATAAGAAACTGATATTTTATCATCTGCATCACTAGGTTCATCTGTTTTATCAAAATCAGCTAATCTTTTGGCTAACTCTTCATCTCTTGCACATAAACAGCGTAGTTCTGCTTCTTCGTCAATCAATCTTTGAGCAAGTTCCTGCGCCAATTTTTCGTCGTTCTTTACCATTTCTTCTTTTGCCTCTGCCTCTGATTTTAAACGTCTGCGTTCTTCAACAGCAACTTTCATAGCTTCACACTCATTTTTTGCATCTTCAATAGCTTGAAGCAATAACAACTCTTCTTCGTAATCATGTGAAAGTTTTATAGCCAGTTCCATATCGGCTTCTTCTCTGAACCATTCAGCAAGAATAACTGCTGCTTCTTTATTCTGAATGTCTTTGGCAATTCTTGAGTCATTCTCAACTTTGACTTCATCGGTTGCTTCTTTAAGGAGGGAACTAAATGTCGTTGTTCGCTTTTTCTGTTACAATAAATATTTTCACAATGTACAGTTACAGTAAATTGAATCATAACTTACAAACCTATAATATTGATAACTTACAGTGAGAGCAGGACCAGAAAATACAGATTGACAAGATTGCACATGAGGTCCTAATTGTTTCTTTTTGACAATATTTCCATCGTTTGGAATTAAATTTTGTTTTTGAGTGTTAACAGAATTAACATTTTCTTTGTTGCTTATGTCTATCATCATACTGTGGTACTACCGTAAAGCAATATAGATAAATTATTGTAATAATAATAATATATATGTAATAATGAATAATGTCTTGTGCCCAAAATAACCGTTAATTTATTTTATAAATGAAAAATAAAAACGGTCTTCTTATCATGTACTGGTGGTATATTTTATCGGTTTATATCTAAATATTCTTATGAAGCAAGCAATCAATTTTTTTCTGTTTAATAATATAGATTAATCGAAAAGTTTAATGATTGAGATTGAGTTATCCGATATTCATTCATTCATTCTAATCAATACAAAGTGGTTTCCTGGGTTTGTTCGAAAAATAATTTATTATAAAAATCGGGAAATTTTGTTTGTGGCTTGATGAATTCCAAAAAATTCGAAACTCGTCTTTATATCTTTAAACTAAAAAATAATAACTTCTCGACAAAAATTAACATTTATAGCCATTATTAGCTTTATTAATGAAACACATCATCTACTAAAATTGCATCATCATAACTATGAATGGAATCACATTGAGCTATTTGAGGAAAAGATTTTTGATTCTCAAAGTCCCCCATCGTTAATTACTTCTTCAGTGTGTTTCAATTCATAGTTCTGATGCAATTTTAGTATATTAATCGTAGTATTTTACCGGTATTTGCGATTAGATATGATTTAGGCGTGGGTTCAAGACCACAAAACATTTCAATTGCACAGGCAGACACAGCAGATTGATATCAATAATAAATAAAACTTTATCTTCAGTGAAATGTAGAAAAGTTATTGCAAAATTTAATCCCATAACCCATAACTTATATAAGACATACAGTATATATCGTATTCACCAAAATAATTATAAGATAGGTTAGAACAATGAACGAGTCATTTCCAACAGGTATGAATTTTCTATTATTAAAAAATTTTATTAATAAAAAGTAACAACAATAGACACTAGGAGATCATATTGATGTACATTTTATCAGTTTACCAATTACAATATTTGTTAATATTATACTAATGAAATTGTTATTATAGGATTAACTAATCTTGGCAACACATGCTTCATAAATTCAGTTCTTCAATCCCTTGCAAACTGCGATTTATTTTATCATCATATTAAAAAATCTCTTCATAAAAGAAGTTGTAATAAACAAAATGATTGTGTTAGATGTGCACTAGAAGAATGCATTATGGACATGAGATCTTCTTTGTCATCATCACAATCTCAAAATTTATTTTACAATAACAATTATACCAATAGTAATAATGATAACAATTATAATAATAATCCTTCCACAAAAGTCTTGCGGATTTTACCTTTAATATCGCAAAATGATTGTTTTACTTTTGGTCAACAAGGTGATGCACATGAGTTTTTAGTTAATTTATTATTAGGTATGAAACAGTCGTTCACAAATCTTGATTATAATTATCCGAAATTATTATTCGAGGGAAATCTTATAAGTCAAGTTTATTGCTTTTCATGCAACCAAATTTCAGCTAAATCAGAACCAATTGATGATATTGAATTAAATATTAGTCAGAAAAGTACTATACAAGCTGCTCTAAATGAATATTGCAGGTACAGTCTATTTCCTTCACGATTATATGAGTTATATAGCTGTATAATAATAATATAATAATAATAATTTTTATGAATGTTGAGAATAAACTTAATAATAGTTATTGTAATAGGAATAATAATAACGTTAAATTTAATTATAGTTTCATAACTATTATTTGTATGTTTTTTAATATTTCCTTATCAGTTTATAATAATCTATTACAATTCCAGGAATTATATAAATATGTTATTATATATTATAGTATTGAAGATTTGTATGATGGTAACATGTATTGCTGTGCTACTTGTGGTATAAAAACAAACGCACAGAAATGTTTGAAATTTAGTATTATTCCTGATATTCTTCGAATACAGGTAAGTAAGGGTCTCAATAAATCATTATAATATATATTTTACATAAATATCTGATTTTTTTATCAGTTTGTGCTCCATTTTTGATAATAAAAATAATAATTTAACTGTTATAAATAAATATAACAATTTAAAATTAATGAATTCATATATGAGGAATCTAAAACTATATAATGATATTGGATTACTTGAGAAAAATGATAAAAAGCTAAAATTGTCCTTCAACTTCCATCAAGATTTCTAGTATTCCAAATTATTATATGAAATATTAATAAATCTAATTATTTTTCATTTTAATTTGAATTATTAACATTATAATTTTATTATACTACTGTAGTTTAAGCGGTTTGCATATGATCGAAATGAATTTATTAAAATAAATCATTTTGTAGAATATCCTTTATTACTAGACATGAATCCTTACATTTATTATGATCAGGTATGAGTGATGAGAACCATAACGCTATAATGTTTCCCTTTTAATTATTATGATTTCATTTCCTATCAAAATTATGTTATTATTATTTTCAAATGGATTATACAATTAGGATTGTAAGAATTATGATTAGTTTAAGAATTAAACAAAATGGCAATTATTATTATTATTATTATTAAATAAAAGATCAAATATCTCTTTAAACATAATTATTATTATTATTATTATTATTATTATTATTATTATGATATTTCTCCTTTTTATGGCTGATAAGTTTGAACAAAAAAATAAAAGATCAAATATCTCTTAA
>VKHH01006856.1:0-14751 GCA_015144975.1 Epipyxis sp. PR26KG | reverse complement strand
ACGAATTAAAAAAACTATTCATTCCTTATGTATTTAAGCACTATCAAGAGTGTGGAAATACTTTCGACGACAATACTAAATTTCCAAAATATATTTGTATTTGCTGTGTTTCCATCTGGAAAACATATCGAATCATAACGCCAAAAGAAATCCCCAGTTGGAGGTGCTGTTTTTTGATTGATAGGGGCAATTTCTCTACTACTAAGACTTGGTCGCATAATGATTCCTAGCTTGATTAAATGATAGGTGGTATCTATAATAATAATATTATACAGATATTATGAGCACCATATCTTGAGCTCTTTCTTTATACTTATCAAATTTGTTTTATCGACTGTGTGAATATATTTGTTTGTGTAAAGTTTTATTGTGTTGACGGCATCATCTTTCAATTCCTCTACACGTTGATTTAATTGGTTTAAATCTAAAGTTTCTCCATCATCTATATTTTTTTTCTTACCATCTATTTTGATTTTTTTGCTATTATTTTTTGGAGGCATTATCTTTTTTCAAATAATTACTACTTATTTTTATGACAATAGTTCGATGTTTAAAATACAAAAAGTTTCAAAAAAGTTTATTTTGTGGCTGGAAAAAATAATGATGAATAAATGAATAAGTGAAATAAAACCAAAAATATATGGGAAATTCACGTGTTCATTTATTTATTATTCAAATGAACTTGGCGATAACATACGGTGCATACTATTAATTTTATAATATTATAAAGCAATATTATTCAATAATGATGAAGCAACTGCAGTGTTTGATGATGAGTATTGTTGGAAATAATGATTATGATAGAAATAAACAAGTAGTAGTTGCTGCTGCAAGGAGGAGTGGTGAAGCAATAATAAATCAATGTGTGTGCCAACAAAACAAACAATGATGATTGTTGTTGCAATACTACTACTACTATTAGTAGTATTATGCATTATTATTATAAAAAACAACACTATAGTAGTAGAAAAAGCTACATCAGCAACAACACCATTTACAATTATTGAACAGGCAAAGGCAGATGCCCTCTACCAAATTCACTTAAATCGAGAAGAAAGTATTAGGAGAATTATGAAGAGAGCAGCAGTAGTAGTAGTAGCTAAGAAAGGAGGAAAGAAATGAAATAATATGAACAACTGAAGAAGAAGATGAATATGTTGAACTGTTATTATTGCAGTTAAATTAACAAAACAATATTTTTTTTATTTAATAATACACAAAACTTTATTAATTCATTAATTTATTCATTCATTAAACGATACCAGTTTTTGCAAAATACATAAAAATTGATATATGTCCGTTGAAAAATTATTTTTTCTTATTTTTAACGACGGATTTATATGACGAACTTTTAATTTGCTAATTATCTACTGATTCAAAAATTTCAAAAATAAGCTTTAAGTACGAGTGTCGGTGGTTTTGGCAGACCCTGGGTTACATCTTTATATCAACCTATCAACCCCTCCTCTTGAACTCATTTAATTCCTATTAATTCATATATATAAGTTACATTATTATTGTCGCATAAGTTATTCTATCAGCAAACTGTTAACGTTTTTATCGCCTGGTACGAAATATATAATTTTATATGAATATTTAAAAAAAAATACAAACATCTAAAAACAATATTTATAACATAACGGTTAATAATAATATAAATATATCTTTATGATTTGGAAGTACAGAAAAATCATAAAGTAAAGGTAGGATTCATTAATAATTAATAATGCTTTTCTATATTTTGTTCATGTTTCATAAGTAAGTTTTACCATGTTGGTACTTGGTACAAAAAATAATTTTGTAATATTTATTAAAACTGAATGCATACTGCTATATTTCATATAACTACTGTATATAAAAGAAGTGATTATCAATATTGAATGATGAATTTCTTTATTTTGTTTTATACCATTTCTACGGTTGTTATAGAGTACAGAGTAGCAATTATGAATAATAATATGCAAGTTGTAGTGGTATCATGTTTATTGGTAGGAATAACAATTGGATATTTTCTTGGCTCTCTTAATTTTTCTCAGCTACAACAGTGTGATGAAAATAAAACGATTGAAGGACTTTCCAGAACATCTAAATACAAAAAAGCATTTTTTCTTGGCGTCACAATAACCTTCAAATCAATAGAAGACAAAAAGTATTTTATTCGAGAATTTTCTTCTTATGCAAAATTTGTCGGTCAATATGAACCAAGTACGATTAGTTATGAACTCCTTGAGTCGGATAAAGACGAGTTAATGATATATATTGCCGAACGTTACGAAAGTAAGGAAAAGTATTTGGAAGTGCATAGGAAAACAAATCAGTTCAACAAGTTTCGTGAAAATTTATCAATTCTTACGGCGAATGGAAAAGCAACCATCACTGGACAGAGTTTTATTGAGTCAAACTTGGGTTTTTTCCAATAGCTGTCAGGACCAAATATATTCGATATTTCGAGGGAAAACTTTGATTCGCAAATTAATTTCATTTCACAAAAGCAGTATTTTTTTAATATTTAACTGTGTTTTAACAATAAGTACAATTGATGAAATACTATATTAATTTAGTTTATTATGAGGCAAACTTTGCTGTTGAGATGACTCGATTGATGCAAGAATAGATTCAGCTATATGAATTGCCCACCACGTATCTAAGATTATATATACATAAAATCGTAAGTTCGACAAAGTTTATTTAAATTCATGGTCCTTACATCCTTGTGATGATGGATGTATTCCATCACTGCAGACGTTTCCAAGTCCTGGTGTGGCATATTCCGACATGTTTGTCGGTTGATTTATATAAGTAGTACTTCCCTAAATTTTGAACAAGATTCAGCAATTAAAGTAATGTAAGTAAAACAAGAGTGATATACTATACCATCAGATCATCAACTGCAACATTATATTTCTGATTGTCCCAAAACCAAAATATTGTTGAAAGTATAAAATTAAGAGGTTGAACTCTCAAAGAAAAGGTTGGATCTGAATGGAGTGATAATATCGGTAGTGCTGGAAGGTAAACTCTACAAACTTGATTCGAATTGGTTGCACTTTGTTTTATTTCATCAACAAAATTTGTTAGTTCAGTTTTAAATGTATGAATTCCACGACAATTTGGAAAATTATCAAACATTAGTCTCAAATCGTTCAAACCGCAAATAACCACAACAATCAGTTCTGACTTCTCTTCTTCAACGGTTACTGTTAGATTGGATTGAATAATTGGAGATGATTTTATAGGGTTGAGAAAATTTTCTGTCAAATCTGGTAATAATTCTGTATGCAATTGTCTAACACTGGCACCAATAATTCCAGCAGAAGTCCATTCGATATCAGCTTTAAGAACGTAGCTTAGTACAGTTGCCAATACTTTTGGCAACACAGGGCTAGATTTAGCTCCATCACAACCTACACCGGCAACTAAGGAGTCTCCAACGATCAGAAGTCGAAACTTCTTGTTTGATCTACTTGTTTTGCCACATTCGCTGCCTGTTTCATATATAATTCTATTGTCAATTTTATCTTCTTTAAGTTTATCCTTACTAACAAGTGTTTCTCGAATTTTTGCCATAGCTTTTTTCCATAATATTTGAGGTTCATTCTCTTTGACTCTTTCTACCACATCATCTTTGAGATATTTCAGCTTGTCAACCCATAGTTCCAAACCATTGTGAGGCCCTTTCGGTGCCTCTAATTGAGGTGCATTCTTATACGCCACCCTCACTTTAACACCTTGATAAATCGCTAAAGAGACAGTTCCAAAACCAACAGGAATCAGTAACTTGCGTACGTTATGATTGATTGACCTGCAGAAAGAAAACATGATCTTGTACGTGTAAATTATACAAAATGTTGTTATTTTCAAGGGTAGTAATATATAGGTATTGTAACTTTATATAAATATGATGTGAAAAAACTAATAAAATAATAATAATTGTTGTACTTTTTGGGATGTACTTTTTAGAAATGGACTTTTAGAATTTTAATTAATTAATAATTTTAATTAATTAATAAAATTGGCAACGTTTCATACAGCACACCGCTACACCGTTGCTGACTGCTGATGAATAAAACATAACGACAATTCCCATTCATGGAATTGCTGCTTTTTCTGAGATGCATTTGATATCAAATATTGACCCATCTGACTGTTGTGTTGTTGATTTTTAAAACAATTTGGCACAGTAGTTGGTAGTTGTTTAATCAAAATTAAAAAAACACAAACAGTTGTACTTGGGTACTTTTTGTAACTTTTGTACCGTACTGCATTTTCCATTAAATCTGAGTAATTGCAAATGCATCAACTTTTTATTATATACTGTAGATAATCCTCATTTTTTTACCGATTGAGAAATACTGTTTATACCTTGCAGTGTTCTATTTATACTTGTATGTTGAATGAACTAAGCATTCCAGCATTCTCAAATTTGTTGTTGTATTACTGTATATTGAAATATTGATAAAATATTACAATCTCTGATCTTATTGAATTGAATTAGTGTACAACAGCATCAATATTTATGCAGAGCATCCAGATTCTATTATTTATAACCGTATTTTGGAAGTACTGGGTTAAGTCATCTAACTACACAATCATAACCATTGCTGGAACTACCACTAGCGGTTATTCTGGGGATAATGGTTTCGCTACAGCTGCAGCTCTAAATACACCAGGTGGACTATATGTTACGACGGACAGCGTTATTTACATTGCTGATAAAGGCAATAATCGAATTCGAAGAATCGATTCGGGAACAGGAATTATAAATACATATGCTGGAACTGGCAAAGGATCATTCTCAGGTGACAACTCGTTAGCAAATTCGTCGGCATTACGTTCACCGTCCGATGTATGGATTGATGAGGCAAATGGTATTCTCTATATAGCAGACACGACTAACAATCGCATAAGAAAAGTCAACTTATCAACATCAATAATTTCAACTGTATGCGGAACAGGATTATCAACTTATAATGGTGATGGAATGTTGGCCACTTCGACGAATATTTATGGTCCAACTTCTGTGACTACAGATACCGTGGGAAACTTTTATTTTTCTACGAGAACCGATAACCGGGTTGGCAAAGTAACTACATCAACAGGCATTATGAGCAATATTGCTGGATACAATGTAGCAGGTTATAATGGCGATAATATGCTAGCCATATATGCGAAACTTAATACTCCTGTGGCTGTACGACTAAACAGCAGAGGAAAAGTTTATGTCAGTGAAAACAATGGTAATCGAATAAGAGCAATCGACGAAACTACTAAAATCATCTCAACTATTGCTGGCACTGGAAGTGTTGGATCTGCATCAACAAGTCAAGAAGGTATTGCGGCAACATCAACACTATTGGTGCGTTCGTATGGAATTTGTATTGATGCTAACGATGTCCTCTATTTCGTTGAATCGAACAGGCTTAGAATAATAGAATCAAGTTTGATATACACTGTTGCTGGAAATTCTTCTCAAGGATACAGCGGAGATGGGATGGATAGTATGTCAGCCACAATGAATACTCCAAATGGGTGTTTCATAGATGATTCAAACAATATTTACGTAAGTGATACCAATAACAATGTCATTCGAATGATGGTTCAGAAACCAACTTCACAACCAAGTTATCGTCCGTCAGCTTCTTCTTCGAGACAACCATCTTCTATGCAACCATCACCACAACCTTCACAAAAACCCATAGCTCATCCAACGTCACAACCAAGTAATAATCCATCACTGCAACCATCATATTCTCCCTCAAAACAACCGAGTGAACAACCTACTATACAACCATCACTACAGCCTACTAATCAGCCTTCATTACAGCCCACTACTCAACCTACAGAGCAACCATCAAAGCAACCCACGGAACAACCATCTAACCAACCTTCACAACAACCCGTAGATCATCCAACTTCACAACCAAGTTATCGTCCATCACTTCAGCCATCAGATTCTCCTTCAGGACAACCAAGCGAACAACCTACTATGCAACCATCACTACAGCCTACTATTCCGCCTTCGTTACAGCCTACAAACCAGCCTTCATTACAGCCTACTGATCAACCTACAGAGCAACCATCAAAGCAACCCACGGAACAACCATCCAACCAACCTTCACAACAGCCCGCAACACATCCAACATCGCAACCAAGTAATCTTCCATCACTTCAGCCATCAGATTCTCCTTCAGGACAACCAAGCGAACAACCTTCTATGCAACCATCACTACAGCCTACTATTCCGCCTTCGTTACAGCCTACAAATCAGCCTTCACTACAGCCTACTGATCAACCTACAGAGCAACCATCTACGCAACCCACGGAACAACCATCCAACCAACCTTCACAACAGCCAGTAACTCATCCAACTTCACAACCAAGTAATCGTCCATCACTACAGCCTTCTTATCAACCTACAGTGCAACCATCGACGCAACTAACTGAACAACCATCCAACCAACCTTCACAACAACCCGCAGATCATCCAACTTCACAACCAAGTTATAATCCGTCATTTCAGCCATCAGATTCTCCGTCAGGGCAGCCAAGCAAACAACCTTCTATGCAACCATCACTACAGCCTACTACTCAACCTACAGAGTTTCCATCAACGCAACCTACGGAACAACCATCCAACCAACCTTCACATCAACCCATAGCTCATCCAACTTCACAACCCACCATCAATCCAACGCTACATCCTTCTACTCAGCCTTCTATACAGCCTTTTAATCAGCCTTCATTGCAACCTACTAATCAGCCTTCACTACAGCCTACTGTTCAGCATACAGAGTTACCATCGACACAACCCACGGAAAAACCATCCAAACAACCTTCACAACAACCCATAACTCATCCAACATCACAACCAAGTAATCTTCCATCACTTCAGCCATCAGACTCTCCTTCAGGACAACCAAGTGAACAACCTACTATGCAACCGACACTGCAGCCCGCAAATGAGCCTTCATTACAGCCCACTAATCAACTAACAGAGCAACCATCACTGCAACCTACGGAACAACCATCCAATCAACCTTCACATCAACCCATAGCTCATCCAACTTCACAACCCACCATCAATCCAACGCTACATCCTTCTACTCAGCCTTCGTCACAGCCTTTTAATCAGCCTTCATTGCAACCTACTAATCAGCCTTCATTACAGCCTACTAATCAGCTTACACAGGTACCATCGACGCAACTAACTGAACAACCATCCAACCAACCTTCACAACAACCCATAGCTCATCCAACTTCACAACCAAATAATCGTCCATCACTTCAGCCATCAGATTCTCCTTCAGGACAACCAAGCGAACAACCTACTATGCAACCGTCACTACAGCCTACTGATCAACTAACAGAGCATCCATCAATGCAACCTACGGAACAACCATCCAAGAAACCTTCAAATCAACCCATAGCTCATCCAACAGCACAACCATCAACCCAACCCACCATCAATCCATCGGGAAATCCTTCAATTCAGCCTAGCCAGCTTCCAACTAAAGTTCCCTTTTCGCATCCTTCTTTTTGTCCATCGACTCAACCATCAGTACAACCGATTGTTCGACCGTCGTGTCAACCAACATTTTCACCAACTGATCAACCTATAACGCAACCGACTTCGAATCCATCAACCATACCATCGCGTCAAATTTCTGACAACCCAACTTCATCTCCTACTCAACAGCCAACGAATGAGCCATCTGCTACAAATAACCCAACAATCCGAGCAGCGCCTAATATTTTATCCTTATTCGTAAGAAATATCACTAAAGTATCTGCTGTGATTGGTGTGTCTCTGAGCGGTGTAGATTCTTTTGTTCATTGCGGAGTTTTTTCTTATGAACCACAATCTGTAAGCGAAATATTGTTGCAAAATCATTATACTTCTTCTTCGCTACAGAAAGCATCGATAATTGTAGATGATTTATCTCCTTCAACAAAATATAAAATTTTCTGTGCAACTAAAACGTTTGATGGATTATTGATGAGTTATGATACAGCTTTGTTGAATAATATCACAATCTCAACACAGTGCTGCAAAGAAATCCTAGTGGATTTTGAGTATTCAGCTGTATTCGTTGGATTTAGCTATTTAAATTCTATTACTGTAACAGTTTCTTCTCCACCTCTTCACATGTTTTCTATGAAATTAGAATTAATTGACACAACTAATTTTTCAGCAATTATTTTGCCTTCTCAGTTAGATGTAGAACCATCAATATTACCACTCAGTACCTTTGATTTTTCGATATATACTTATTCAATTTCTCGTTACTCTTTGGTTGTACTATTGGAAGGTAATTCATCGAGTGAATATGAAATAATATACGAAACAAAGAATTCTATTCAAGCAATTAGTAACGAAAATTCAATGCCTGCACCTCAGTTGGACTCAGCCGTATTCTCAACCGACGGATCGTATATAAGTCTTTACTTTGATTCTGCTACTGATCAAGCAGGATTTGTAAATTATTTTCCGTGTCAGATGATGTTAAATTTCGTAAATTGTCATTTAGCTTTGTGCAAATGGTCATCATCAAAGATAGTAACAATATATCCATACAATAGCAATAATGCTAACAGTTCTCTTCAAGTTGGATCCACTATAAATTTAATAACAACAAATAATATTAGAGCATTATGTCCTTACAAATCAGTTTGCCAAAATAAATTGCAATGGAATATTTCTTCCAGTTCTTCTATTCGTGTTGCGCTACCGGAAAATCCAGTGTTCCCAACCGTAGTGCTATCTCTTGGAAATACATTGGGTAAATGTAACCCTCTGATTGTTGATATTTCTGGTTCAAAAGGAAATGGTGGACGAAGTTGGAAAGTGATAAAGTTCTCCGTGTTACAAATTACAAATTCTTCTATACTTATTATGAAGTACTTAAATTCTAATTTTTCTGTCGCTGGAATTACTCAGATTCCTCCTCATATTATTAATTTTGGAGAGTCATATACGATTACTGTAATCTTGTGTAATTTTCTAGATGTATGTAATGCTGCGAGTAATGTGGTTGATACTTTGAATGAAGCTATTCCAACTGTATTGATTCCTGGTCTGAACAAGCGAAATATTTATGAATCTGACAGTCTTCTTCTTACCTCAATAGGATACGTAATGAATTGTAATGGATCATATACCAGCTCTACATTAACATATAAATGGGTAGCTTGTCAACTTGAAAATGGCTTGTGTTTTGCTAATAGTTCAATTTCCTCAATCTCACGTGATCCTACAAGATTTCTGTTAAGCGGTTACAGCTTACAACCAAACAAATATTATCAGATCAATTTTATTGTGACTGATATCATTTCAAGCAGTTTTGTTACGGCTGTAACGAATGTTTATGTTATGGAAGATTCATTAAGTGTGAAATTTTCGGTTGAAAAGTATTATTCGTTACATGTGGGGGAGAAAGTAATAATAAACACCATCACCAACATAAACAGTCTTACATCAAACTTTTCTTACTTATGGAGATGTGAGGTAGTGTATCCTGTGTTAAACTCATCATGCCCACTAGTTTCAGCTTCAGATAATCAAGATTTTACAAATACAAATGACAGTTTAACTCTTTACGGAGCTAGTGCTGCATTGCATACAACTTCTCTTATTATGGTTTCGGTATATGACTCTGAACGATATGCTGAAACAATGACTTATATTACGGTAATTTCTGTGAATCAGACGAAACTGGTAATTCATTCTTCAAAAGTTGATTCTATAAGTTCAAACAATAGATTGATTATTCCAGCAGAAGTTAAAACACCTGTGGAGAAATGTGTAGCTTCGTGGAGCACAGATGATCAAGAAGTAAGCCTGAGTGCTTTAATGTTAACTCCAATTCATACCATTATTTTACCTTCATTGACACCTCAATATGTCAATTTATTGCTCCCTCCAAATTCACTGAGGCCGGGTGGAAGGTATAGTTTTACTCTTGGCTGTGGGAACTCGTCAACTTCCATCGAAGTTAAGATCAACAGTTCACCAAAGATGGGCAAAATAATTTCAAATCCTTTATTTGGAAGTGAACTCCAAACAACGTTTAACTTGCTAACATACAATTGGTATGATGAAGATCTTCCGTTATCATACAACTTTGGATTCTTTTCGCCTACTAATACAGGATTATTTATCAGTATACAACGACGTTCTGAACTGAGTTATGTCTCCACTACTTTACCTCATGGGTTTGAGTCGAATTCTTACTATTTGAATACTTCAGTTCGCACATTCGACTCACTATATGCGTATGAGATAATTTCCATAGAAATCATTGTACAACCTTCAGGAAACTTATCATCTTCTTCGAAATATTTGATGAATGAACTTGATCAATTGAATAGAAATGATGTTGATAAGATCGGACAAGTCATAGTTGTCACATCTGCTACTTTACCTTCCATAACCTGTTCAATAGCTAATAATTGCTCAATACTTCATCGAAATAATTGTTCTGGAACAAGTAATACTTGTGGAACTTGCTTACATGGCTATATTGGTGAAGTAGGAGATAGTAACTCTCTTTGTGTCAATATGACTGATCTAAGTAATGATATTTTTACTTCAAATAAAACAACCTATTGTGTCGAGGACAGTGATTGCGGTGTTTGGAAAAAATGTGATAATAAACATAATAAATGTATTGTAGAATCAAAGCTCTGCCCCAATAATTGTGGTAATCATGGACAATGTTTGTTTTCTGACATGTCCACAGGGAGTGTTTTGAATGTATGTGAAGTTCATTCGACTAAGTGTCACGCATTTTGTGCATGTAATCATGGTTTCTCAGGGAGGGATTGCTCTATGACTGATACAAATGCTCAAATCTCTATAACAATAAAAGAAGTTATGATGGATTACTTTCTGAACAGTACTCTTTCTGATAACTTTGATGAAATCAAATTGAAAGATTGGAGTACATTTCTTTGTTCAATCGCTGATGATCCGGATACCTTATCGATATCTTCAACTACAAACATTTATAAAGCAATATCATTTATTTTACAAGCAAGTGCGACTGTTGATGCTCCAACCACTACAATCGTTGATATTCTGAACGTTTTAGAAGTAACCACTAACAAAATAATTAAACCATACAATTCAACTCTTTTGACGGATTTCATTAATTTATTAAAGCTTTATAATTCATTAGAGTCAAGAAATATGGTGTCAACTCAATCAGATATGGTGCAAGTATATAATTCATTTCGTTTATCAACTTCGATTCATTCCATAGCAATAGATGAAAATGTCACCATAATGTCTCCATTAAATGATATGGAATATGCTACATCACAAGAACCAACATCGATCTCATTCCCAACAAACATAAATTATTCTAATTCATTAATTGTCAGTTATACATTATTTTCTGGAAAACTATTACCAATAATAAATTCTACATTTTCTAATCCAATCATGGTTAATATATCGAATTCAAATTCATTGAAAATATCGAATAATTCCATAGTTCCTATCATGAGTTCTTTTCCATATACACAACATTATCAACTGAGTAATAATCATTCTGATTTCAATTTTACAACAATTTGTGATGCTTCCAATTATTATAAACAATATAATTTTACATGTCCTGGCTCAAAAGTTATTCTCTCTCATTCATGCAAGGGGGAAAATGATAATATAACTTCATTTTGTCCGATAAAAATGCCAACATGTCAACTTTTTGATATTGGATTTATCCAAACTAGTAATTCCAACAATTGTTCATTAATAAATTATAATAATGATCGAATAAGTTGTTTATGCGATATTAATATTAATAATAATAATAATATTAATAATACTTCTAAAGGAGTAACTAGGAGATCATTACTCCCAGCAGAACAAGTGGATGATATCGTACTTAATTTAGTCTCAATGGTAACTTATATTGGTAATGAGTCACCAGAAACATTTTCTTCTTTGAATGATTTTGCTACAGCTAAAGGAATAGAACGATCGCTTACAGTCATAACAATGTTTTCAACCTTTTGGATTGTTGGATTATTCTTTGTTTCTTTTTTTTATTATAAAAGTAAAAGTAAAAATATAAAATATTCTTTACATCAACAACAACTTGATGATCCAAAAGTAAGAGTATTAAATGATACTTTAGAAAATGCGAAAGAAATATTAGAAATATATTTCGATGAAATCATTCCAAAAATTTATTTAAGTCAACCTATTATAATTCGATTGATTAATGAAGTATTAGGACAGCATCGATTTGCATCAGTTGTGAGTATTAAGTCAGGTATTGAAAATCATGCAGAGCAAAAGTATGTGGATGGAATAAAGCTACTTACAATTCAATGTATGATGATGTTTATGATGGCAATATTTTTTGATTTTCAATATCCTCAAGATGATGGCACTTGTATTAGCTATCAGACAGAGATAACATGTTTGGTTCGTAAATCACCATTCGATGAATCGATTCCTTATTGCATTTGGTCCAATAATAATAATAATAATAATTATCAATCCTCGAATTATGCTCCTTGTCAATATAATGCAAATACAAGCTCTACTACTCGTGTATTTGTCATAACAATAGTGTTAATTTCATTTTGCACTGGACTTATGATTCGACCAATTGATGTTCTTTTTTATTATTTATTAGCTCCACTTACATCAAATATTGATAAAATATCGAATAAAGTTACCAAAAACACAACAATGACAGCAAAATTAGCTCATAAATTAGCATCATTATCAAGTAATAAAGTGTTTTATGAAGCACAAGTTCGATTAGATGAATATAAACAACATGTATGGACTGTACGAGGAGAATATCATGATATTATGCAGCCATTAAGTGCTGCTTCAATAGATGAATCATTTAATTTAAGAAATGAACAAAATTTTAAAAATTATGCAACAAAACTTGTTGAAGATTATGGTTCTTATAATTTACATAATCAAACTAACTCTGGTTCATTTCGTGTTATTAATGATAATATTCATGAATTACGTAATAAAAGTGAGTCAATAATTGATTTAAATTTAGTTGATTTGTTTGGAAAAGATGAAGAATTATTATTAAGAGACTTTACTGATGATTTATTACATCAAAGATTATTATTAGAAGATGTAAAATTAATTCAATTTGATGTATTATGGGATATAAAGTTAAATGAAATCACACATAGATATGAAGTATCAAATCAAATGCGAAGAAATATTATTGAAGAATTGAGAATTGTGAAATCAGAATCATTACAAAAAATATTATCATTAAAACATGCAGATGATGAAAATATTAGTTTAGAATTAATACATTTATTCATTTTAGATGTATTAGGTAAAGATAGTTTATCTGCACAAATTTTTCAAAATAAAATTGAAGAAGATTTTAGGAAAATCAATCCAGTGTCATATGAATTTCAATTATTTATATGGATACTTGTGATTATTTTGAATTTATTATTTGTGATATATTCGGTATTGTATGGGTATGTGAGAGGGGTACATTGGCAGAAAATGTATCTTAATGCATGTATCACACAATTCTTTATAGAAATCGGAATTATGCAAACAACAGAACGATTATGGATTAGTTTTGTTATTCCAAATACAATTTCAAATGAAATCAGACAAATCAAAAAATTATTAAATTTTACTATAGAAAATATCTTTTCTGGGTATCATTTAGATGCTAATTATATTATTAATGTACCTGATTATTTGTTTGTTTCAACGAATGTTGGGAAGCATTATAAACATAATTTTATTAGTATTGTTGTACAATTATTTCAATATCATTTGCCTGGAGCATTAACAGCGAAATGGAAACAAGAAGAATCATGGTATCGTAAACAATCCTTTATTATGACTAATATGAATTGGTTAATAAAATCGATTTCTATGCAAATTGGATTATTATTCGTTTATTTACAATCAGATACAGCTTTACAACGAGTAATTATTAATTTTTTACAATCGATTTTCTTAACTGGATTATTATATTTTTGGGCATTTCTTATAACAAATCCAACTGTATTAATAATCTTTTTTTGTGTTATTGGAATAGCTATATTATATGCCATAAGAAATTATTATTTATCAATACGGAAATATAAACGTGTTTCTGATGAATTCATACAAAAATCAATCATAAATGATGATAATACTGATAATATTGATAATACTGATAATAGTACAAATAGTAATAGTGAATCAATTCATATTATCACTCCTATGCGAAGAATGACAAGTTCTGTTCGGGAATTTTCAATAAAATTGAATCGATTTGAATCATTTACATGGGCCAGAAACAAACAGCGCTCATATACTGAGTCATTATTTAAAAATAATTAATAAATCATTTATCAATAATATTAATAAAAATAATATAATGAATGTAAGTAAAAGTGACTAGCGAATTATTATTATCATTTCACATTATTATTTACATAAATAAGTAATAGAAGTTGCTTTAAATTATTATTAATATTGCTCATTTTGTTCCTTTTTCTGATGAATTATTATTATATCGATTTAATATTCCATAATAATTATGGTTATTATTAACTTTGTAGATAATATGATGATAATTAGTAATCATTGTTTTTCAAATTGATTAACAGGGGCTCACCTAATTGGGAAATCTTCTTAGTCTAGATAAGAGCCCAAAACTAAATATTTTTTCATAACTGATTAGACCATCTACTGATGATGATTACGAACTATTATCATTTTATCCCCCAACTATTATTATTATT
>VKHH01006855.1:0-14755 GCA_015144975.1 Epipyxis sp. PR26KG | reverse complement strand
AGTGTAACATTACTTAACATGTTTTCCACCACGGTGATGTAAAAGCGTAAAGTAAATAATGTAATAGACAATGTATGGAAATGAGAACCGGTCGTTTCTCACTTTCTCGCTGTGTATAAATTCTCACAAAGTTTGTGTCGACATTATCTCTCCCCATTTTTTTTAAAAAGAACCCCCCCCCCACCCATTGATTGATCCCGGGATCGATTGATCCATTTTCATAAAACTTGTACCGGTATATATATATAGTACACACAATCACTTATTCAGAAACAACTACAATTCTTAAAAGGTAATAATAAATAAATTTTCGATGATTTGGCAACAATCAATCAAACGTTGCGTTGTTGGAGCTAGTTGATCGATGCGATTATTGACTGTTATTCTGATATTCATCTTACATGGCGCCCTGGCTCAAATTTATCGTCCATATTCTGTTTTCTATTAATTGAATAATTTTTTTGTAAAAATAATATACATAGCACAATCTGGCCATCTGAGCAAGTTACTTGCTAATTTTTCTCACAACATTTTCATAACCTTACCATGAACGTAGTTTTGGAATGGGCAAACTCAGTACTGGGTTCATCCCAACAATCTTATTTACAAGGAACAGGTGATAACTATTTGTATAAGGAATATTTTTCTTTCGGTCAATAAATATTATTACTGTATATATTACGAATTAAATACTATGTATGTATGTATTACCGTATTACCAGGCGCAATTGATGTTATTGCTATACGACATGCAGACGGTACAATATCTTGCTCACCATTTCATGTGAAGATAGGAAAGTCAGCTGTTAAACGAGATTCCAAAAAGATAGTGCGATTGAAAGTTAATGGCAAGGAGGTTGATTTATCAATGAAAATCGGACCTGCAGGTGTGAATTAATGTAATATTTATTATTTGATCAGTTTCAAATGTTACTTAAACAATAAATAAAGTTTATATTTTATATTTCTTAATTTTAATTAATTAATACTAATTACTATTACCTGTTAATAATACCTATCAATAGGGGAGGCATTTTTTGTGACTAAAACTAGAGAAATTATACGAGGCGAGAAGGATGAGTACAATTCCCCATCAAACAGTACAATTCCAAATATCCATTCTCCCAATAATCTTAACCCAACCGATAGTAATGATATGAGCAGGAACCATTCACCTGCTCCTTCCTCAACTTTTCATATGAAGAATAACCATTTCATGTTTCCAAATATTAATTCAAATGATTTGAATGAAAATAATCGTACCGTTAGTCAGATGCCAGTGATGATAACGATGATTGATGAAGAAAGGTTTGTTTTATACTATTTTGCGATATACTCATGTTTCTAATTAATTTATACCAATTATTTTTTTTCTTGCTGCATTATTATATTAACGATGTCTCTTGTTGTAACAATGGAATAGTGGATTAAGAGCTCGCAGCTTATCGGCGAATGATATTGGCCCAATTGAGAAGCAATCTGAGGACTCTAATCAGCTGAAACCAAAGCAAGGGTCTGCTGATGCTGTTGCTTATGGTAATTAAAAAGGTTTAGTTTTTATGAATAAATATTATCATGTTCGATTGTGTTTTTGTAGGTAACGGTTCTGAGAAGCGGTCCCGTGCAATGTCAGACTTGTCTAATACCTCATCTACTAAGTTAAATATAAACCTTCACAGTAAATCAAACGATGAATTGGATAAAAATATTGATCACAATAATAGTATTCAAGCAGCCACTATTGGAAGTGATACGATAATATTATCCAACAACTCTTTGCAACAACTTGAAAGCAACACAATCGATCAAAGCAATAATAATATTAACAATGATAACTTTGCCACCAATAATGAGAGTGAACAGACCAATGATTCCTCTTGGGTGTGGAAATGGGGTTATTTGCCAGTAAAAGCAAAGGCAAAGTCATCCACAGACTTGAAATCACTCAACAATAATAGTTATTCACACATCAAATCATCCCATGATTCAAGCAATGTCCACAGCAACATCCCAGTAATTGCAGAGAAAAAACAGTCTTTACTCTCTGAGGAACTAACTGAAGATAGGCAGGGACCCCCTCCAAGAAGCAGTAATTTGAACGAAATGGTTGAATTAAATCCTCATGATAATAATAAAGTTATACAACAAGATCTTCTACAGGATCCTCCTATTTCTCGGAGATACAAGTCTCTACCAAGTGATATGCAGTTATTTACAGATAATCATAGTAGGTTGTCGTCCAGTCAAGAAGTTAATGATCTGAAACATGATAATAATAAAAGTATTATTAATAATTATGACATTCTTTTCATGGAAAATAATGATTATGATATTTCTAATCATAATAACAGCTCTTTATCTCATCAAATGTATTCAATTCCTGAGGAAGGAAACAGTAATTTCGATAAAATCGATGATAATAATATGGAAATCGGAATCGACTCAACGCTGGATTTGCTCACGGCGGATGAAAAAACCTCAAAAATAATGAAATATGATGATAAAGTTATTGATATGAGTCGAACAACCGATGATTATTCGCATAAATTAGAACCAACCCTATCTAATCGATGGATTGAGGACAGAGAGTATCAACCAGACGTGAACAATGACGATAATACAAATTGTGACAATAATTATTTAGAATCGATGGAAAAATTAATCACCAAAGACAATTTCTCATTCTTACCTTTCACTACAAATCAAATTCAACAAATCATACATATACTCAACTCTAATGGAAATAATAATAATAGATATAATGATACTAATAACGACAATAATTATGATATCAATAATAATAACAATAAAAATAATGAAAAGGAATTATTATATAATATGTTAACATCATATTTGCTGTTGCATCATAGCAAGATGATATCACTATGCTCTAATATTCTAAATGGAGATCAATCAGCTCCGGAACCAACCCCAATCACCGTTATGGAGGTGGAATCTGTTTTGCACTCTTATCAAATCACAATCAACGATATCTTCGCTTCAGCTGCTGAAAATTCATTCAGCATTGAACATTTGAAAGTAAACTCATCATTGGAATCATTCGATAAACATCATGATGGAAATCACGACAATAATGACCATAACAGCACAATAACTAAGAATTATCTCCTTCACAACCGCTTTACCGTGTTGGATAATTCTCACTGCGTTTGTGTCTTGCGAAACAATTCATTATTCACTGCTCCAGTGGCAAGACGATTACTGTTTAATAAACTGAATGAGCATTTCTACCACTGGAATAAAACTGCTCGTGATGATGCTATCGTCTCGGAACACCACTTCTTACTCGACAGTTTTCTAATTTTTTCAAATGATGAACTGCAAAAAGCTTTTTCTGAACCTGTCACTACTCGCGACTATGATATTGATCATCAAGATTTTAATGAGCAAAAAGTTCCATTTTGGGTTGGTATGGATATAAAGAACTGGAAGATCCCCAGCTACGATCCAAATACAAAAAACAAACTCAATTTGAACAGAAATAACAATACAAATGATATGATTGCTATGAAAAATGATGAAAACAGTGATAATAATAATCCATCGACTGGCTTTGTGATGACAGAATCGTTTTTGGATCTGATTTCAAACATTAACAGCAAACCACAAACCTTTCTTCGACCTATCCCAAGCGCATTCTTGCAAGGAAAAGAGAGCGACTCTTTGAATCACCATGAGCTCAATCTCATCAAATGGAAGCACGATCATAATGGTCACGATGAACATGACCATTGGGCTAATGAGAATGACGTTGAAGTGGAAAGGTATGATTTATTATGATTATTATATTATTATAACAATGTTAATTAACTTTTAACATAATATCGGTAATGTGTTGTTATTGTTCATTTTTATACTGTAATTGTGTTCGCTGTAATAGATTGAGCACACCTGTGAATGATGGAGACAGAGACAGCTTTCCATACGAGCATAACCCGCAGAATGATAATAGTCGTAATAACATTGGATTGGATCTGGACAGTAGCGGGAGTATGGATAATGATCATCATGCGAGAAGGTTCATAAAACAAGGTAATAATAATTGTATATGTGAATACCTTCCATTATATCGTGAATCGCTAATAGTTATGAGTTCTATTAGATGCAATTGCGGTGGAAAATGAGGGTTTATTTGCTGTCAAAAGCACTCCTTTGGATAGTAAAGATCCGAAGACTGCTGAGCTGGAGGACTCCTCCATCTTGCCCGGGAATGTGTATGATAACCAGGAGGATGTAACAGATAATGATGGAGACAATGTGTCACTCGAGGATATTAGCCTGGAAGACATATCACCTGAACCAGCAGGGGGAGATTTCTATGATTCGGGTATAATAATAACATTAGTTTTAATAATAATAACAATAATCTTGTTTAATTCTAATTAGACACGGATTCTTACTTATCTTTGGAAGATGGAAGTGGAGATGGTCGAGTTAATTCAAGTAGTGACAAGGGTATCTCTAACGGGAGTTGGCACAAGAGGAAGTTTAGGAAGTATCGATATAGGAAGGCGCTTGTTCCATCACAGGTGATTAAGTTACCATTCATATCATATGTATTATTAATATTATTTGAGTTTGATACATTTGAAAATAATGAAAGCTGTGTTGTTATTGTTTATTTTAAATGATTGTTAGGAACAATTATTATTGTTGGAGTTAAGGAATGGCGAGAATGAGATCACATTCGAGTTGGAAGGATGTGCACCGCTAAGAGCTCAACTGTTCGTTTGGCCAGAAGATTCGAAGATTCTCGTGTCGGACATAGAAGGCGTCATTACAAACACAAAAGCAAACAAAGGGGCTTGGGTATCATTTCTCGGAGGGGGCTCTAAAGGTATGTTCCATTATTATGTCACATTGACATATTAATAATTTGATGAATGGTGAATGTCACAGATTGTATTGATTATTGTATTATTATTTTTTGTCGAATTGGGTTTATTTTTTTATTTTATATCATTGAAATTCAAATTAATCATGTGATATGCTATGGAAGGTGTTACGGTGCACGATGACAGCATAGAGCTGTTTCATTCAATTCATCAGAACGGATATCATATTCTGTACATCACTCATGATGCCAACAGCTCAGCCAGTGGCTCCGGACTGGTTTCATCCAAGGATTATCTGAAGAGCATCACTTCCATCACGGGACTGCCTCTTCCAGCTGGACCTATTTTCAAGTCCCCAGAATCACTTATTAGAGCATTTGGAGCGTCAAGAACCGGTAATAAACTTATTTGATTTTATGATAATGTCAATTTCTTCGCTTATGCGCTATTATGTAGTGAGACATGCTACAATATGATATATCTATTATGATGCACCCACATGAGTAATGCTGATTAATTATAATTATAATTGTTTTAGATGTGTTTAAAGCGGCTGCTTTGCGGGGTGTTAAGAGTTTATTTCCAGTGAATCACAACCCCTACCATGCTTGCTTTGGATTCAGGTAATTATTAATCATAATCAAGTATTTTATTCCTGTGACCTTAACCCTGTAGCCCTGTAGTCAATGACCTCTCTTTTATCACTTAACAATAACAATGATAATGACAGTAATAATATTATTCGACCGCTGTTAACGGTAATTCTATAATAATAATCTACGTTGATTGTTTGTCGCATAGGATGTGTGACGTTGAAGCTTACTCTCGATTCGGCTTCCCTGAAGGAAGGATCTTCCTGGTCAATGAGAAAGGGGAGATCCGAAGCATTCGAAGAATCCAATTGTCATTATTCAAAGACTTAGGCAATCTCGTGCATGAAATGTTTCCATACGTCAAATCAGGTGATCATAATCGTCAAATAATAATAATAATAATAATAATAATAATAATAATAATAATAATAATAATAATAAATAATCGAATTGTTTGTTTTTGTAGGCTGCTCCGGATCCGGTTCCATTATCGTTCAAAATAATAATAATATCATAATTGCGTCTGTCTCGGAGGGGACTACTTCTGCTGTTGAAGTGAAAGCATCTCGCATCGTTGCTGAGGATAATTATAATGACTATAATTATTGGAAAATACAAATTCCGATCATCGACGACATACCATAACTTCATGCCCAGGGCGTTCATCCATTCATCTATACAGCGCATGAGATAAAGTTACCAGTTACCGTTAGACGTTAGGCATTAGTAGCAAGTGTGTTGTTATCATTTATATTCGAATTATCATTATTGCATTTGATTCATGGATGCAATTACAATTGTTATTATTAGTTAAATAGCTATTTCAACCCCGCGCACCGGCAGGCCACTGCATTTTTCTATTTTTTATGAATCATAAGATACTGCTAGTCCTAGGCGATGATATGGGATGATGGTACCAGTCAGGTAGAGTCCTAGGCGATGATATGGGATGCCTGATGGGACTAGGTAGAATCCTAGGCGATGCCTGATGGTACCAGTCAGGTAGAGTCCTAGGCTATGATATGGGATGCCTGATTTCTTCCTAGGCGATGCCTGATGGTACCAGCCAGGTAGAATCCTAGGCTATGATATGGGATGCCTGATGGTACCAGGTAGCTGATAAAGTTATGTCAGACAGCATAAGCACATGACATCGCATGACATAATTCTTAAGCTTTATTCTTTTCCGATTCGATGATGTTATTTTCCGATTTGATAATAATGATTAGTTAAGATTACTTGTTGGGCTGCTCTGTAGAGCTTTTATTAACAACTTGCTTAAGAGTTTCGATTGGAATGTGTCACGGCTAGAGTCCAGAATAATAAATTAGAATTATAGAAACACACTAAGCATAGTCTCAACTAATAATTCATCTCAGATAATGCTCCAAGTATGTTCTATGTTGATGATCTGAGATTTGTCTGACATCAAAATATCGAAAAAGATCAAAATTCTATAATTTATAATTTATGGCATTTTCGATATTTTTCAGTTTGATTATTTGCAACTCTCATTCATTATTCTCACATTTCATTCGAAACAACGCTGTGAATCATTATTAAGAGTTCTTCAACTTGATATTATTTATCAGCAAGAGAATGAGAATCGGAATCAGAATGGCGTGATAATAGATTACCGGTATAATTCAACCGGATCTACTCATCACAATCCCTGGGATCCCCGGGCTGAGGCGTTCATCTCATACTCACTTTAAAATCACAATCAAATCATTTAGATCATGTCCCATAATAGATATTCAGAAAGTGTTACCATAGTGGACAATAACATCCGCAACCACCGCGTATGCCATACGCGTATTATACCGTACATCTGTAAGTTACTGCAAGCTAACCCATACCCCAATACTGTAGAGGCCTACTGCTGCAGCGATGTCGCAATCGTATGACAGTCATAAGAATTGAGATGACACGCTAAACTAATATTGTTCCTCATCATGTCATGTCTATTTAATATTATAAAACATGATGATTATTATGATAATAAACAAGAAAAAATAAATATTATTTCAAAAATTATGATGATATTAACAATGAAAGAAAAGATGGCAAAGAAGATGTGAGTGAAGCTATATCATCACTGTTATCATCGTTAGGAAGTGTCTTTTTTCATCAAATCCTCGCAGACCGACGAGGGGGGTCTGAACATGACTGGCAGGAATTGGGCTTGAAACTTGTTAATACTATACACCTTCCTGCCAATGTTCTTCTCAGCGATCAGCAGCCTGCAACCATACAATCTGAACAGATTCGCATCCCTGAGAACCCTGTCATCATTCATGCCACAACCATAACGCTCACTGCAATAATCATAATAATTTTATTTTATTATTATTAATAATAATTATTATATTTAAAATTGTTAAAATTGAATCATGTTTCTTCTTGATCAAATTTAACAGCCATAAAGTAATAATAATAGTTGATTATAACAACAAATATGATGAATTAGAGCTCACCCAAGTTGTCTTGACTGCTCTAATGTTATCGCCATTCCCGTCCTGTCTTTCCCTGACTTACAGAAAGTGACTCTACAGCCTCCCAACATAACACAAATCCTCTCCACCTCCATTAACAAATCAACATTCTTCAACGCTAAGCTTGAGGACCGAATAGACTGATTCAATTCAGCGACTAATGGATGTACTTGAGTCTGCGCGAATAAACTATTATAATAATCACAAAGGTTATTGTTATTATTATTATTAATCAGAGTATCATGTTAGAATGCACATTATGGTTGAATTATGTGTATTATGTGAGCGTGCGAGAACGTGTACCTCGCTTCGTTTGAATTCGAATCATTGCTTAGGCTCTGATTAAGGCTATTATTGTTGATTGATGGCCAAGAAGTAATCGGACGAGAATGAAAACAGAACTTGTTCAATGCTTGCAAGCCTTTTGTATTGACGAGATGCTGAAGATCAGTCGATTTGATCACCTTTGTGCTGGTAGATGATGTTTCAGATCCGGTGCCAAAGGTGGTCGCAACAGTTTGCTGAAAATCAATTCCCTAAAACAATAACAAACATAAAAATATAACAATCATGTCACGTCACGTCATGCCACACATCATCGCTTTATTATGGTTGTATTACTTGAGTGAATAAAATTGCCACAAACTTTATGATAAGTCCGGTTGAATAAGCAGCTGATCGATAGGCTTCAGGTAAGCGACTCATAATATTCTCATTTAAAAATATGACAACTTCCCTTCCTCTCATCTCGATTCTAAATAATAATAATAATAATTATTATGTATTATTATAATGTTTAAAATAATAATTTCATCTTTTATCTTTTTGCTGAAATTTATCGACCATAAAATGAAGAAATATCATAATAATGACAATAATCAAAATAGTTTGATTATAAAATAATCATAAAGAATATAATTAATAGCATAAATGTTGATATATGATTATTATAATTGTGTAATAATAAGAAACAATAATGATAACCGTAATAACTATAAACATTAACTGATGATATGATAATAATGCTACAAAAAGCACCTCATTCGCTCTTCTTCTTTGGCTCCATCCACATGAACATTATCGGATTTCACTGAAGAGTCACAATCCGTTACTTTGCTATCATTGGTGTCAGATCGACTGGGCGTTGAGCTCGACATGCTCACGAATGGTAATATGCGAGCCTATGAAGTATTGTCGAAACGGCAATGGGAATTATTATTGGCGAAGGGGAAGCATTGTATGTTATTATGATATCATTGATGATTTATTATCATGTCATAAACCGTCAGTCAGCATGATCCCGGGGGACCGTGACCAGACCAGGTGTACTTACTTGATATAAATTAATGGCATCGACCGCAGAAATGGTATCTTCCAGCATTGCTCGCTCATTGCCTATGACTGACAACAGACCCTCAAACACGATCAGAAACCCATCTTTTATCCATAACTCGGATACGATGCTGGGAATGTGACCGTCCGCGAGAAGTCCCAACTTCAACAACAGAGCATTTACAGCGATCGAAAGTGACTATAATACAAATGATTCGAATAAGATAATATAATATTCTGTTCGGAAGATTAGCGATGAAGATCTATTGCACCTGACTCAGCGCATACACTCTTCGATGACCGAGTGCCAGACACAGTGACTCGTACTCCAACGATTTCGAAGAAACAATCTTAAGTAGCTGTGAAGAATTAGGAAATGAATCAATTTATATTTATTACTATATTTATATTTATAAACTAAACATGGCTGGCGCATGTGATAGACAAGATTATAATCTAATATTCCTCACCTTGTACGTGTCACTGGATAATGGTATCTTTTTCTCTCCAGCCAATCTTCGCGATTGTAAATACTTCCTTTTCGCTATTTCCAATTCATTCTTCCTCATTATCAAGTTATGCTCCATGTGAAACAACCCCCCGTGCTTGTGTCGCAGCCAGTGAGGAGACATGGAGCCACATGTGACAGAATGCACAACCTCCGGTATCGCTGTTGGTTGAGAGTACTTCCTTACGTTCATAATCTAAAACAAACAATAATAAATTGATTTTAAAATAACATAAGCTCAATCATGATTCAGTGAGCAACACACTTGATAATGCAAATTGATTGGAAGAGCTTGAACTTCCTTGTTCTTCTTCAACGAAGACGCGCGAAAATTAAAATCAGTGAAATCTCTTCGATGCGTTTCACTCAAAGCCTCCTTGAATTCAACCGACAACGACTGCATCTCCTGCGATAATAATTATTATTCAAAATGAATATTTATTATTTTCAAATACTACAATAATTTCGAATTTACTGTTCACTTCCTAACCTGTACGAAATGAAGAATCCACTCCAATGGATACTCCACATCCACACGAGATTTGGTTATTTTCGTTAAAAACTCGGCATGCCGACTTATTTCATTCGAAACAATATTGTCAATATTTGAAACATTGCTGACCGTCTGAAATGAAGGAATCAAAAACCATTAATAAATCAAACACATGAAAGTATGATGTGATACGTTTGTGCCAGTACCTCTCTGTCAGGCATGTATTGGGAGTGATTCGCGATCATGCTCATGGAGTAAGTCTCTGAATCTCTCAAAGCTGACAAAGCATCATTATTTTGGAGCATGTATTTGAAGGAAATATCGGCATCTTCGCTGTTGAAGACATCATTTTCTTCATTTTCATCATCACCATCCCCGTCGTCATCGTCATTGCCGGTAATGGTGAAGATCGGAATAGAATTCTTCGTTGAGCCAACTGAAGATTCGATGCTACATCATAATAAATAAAACATTTGATTATTTTGTCAATTTAGAAATTATGATAACATCAAATAAGAAGTTAATCGTACTTATGGTCGGTTGAGGCAGGCCTGGTAATCGATGGTGACTCATTAGAGCCTTTCTGATGCGAATAAGCTGTGTTGAAATCATTCGCACCTAATGCTGTAATAAACAACGGGTCAATTCCAGCGAATCCCAATTGCCACATCCAATCATAGCAATGACTGATAACATTCCGATAATCTTCGGGATGTATTTGATTTAAGCTATAATCAGCTGATATGACATTATTATCAGGAGAGATGTCGACAGGATGGCCTGATATATCTCTTGGAAATATAAAGATTTCTGGCATAGCTGAAGCAGTACTAATTCCATCAATTATAGTTTCATCCAGACCAATCCTAATAAAGATGAAAAATATCAGTAACGAAATATTACATGAAGAATATATCAAAGAAATGTCGAATTGCAGTCAAAAAAAATCAAATGCGAAGAAGGAACGATGGACGTACTTCTTATTCGTAATATCAGACATGCTGTTAGGGCTGATAATCTCAATGTTGACCAACAGCTCTATTCCTCCATAAGTAGCATTACTCTCGTCCATGGAGTTCACGACTTTAAGGGGAATCCAATTCAAATCTTTCATGCCAGGCTTCAGAGGAATCCTTCCGGTTGCATATCTAACAATAAATTATGAACATGAAGCATGAAGTGAGATGAAAGCCTGTCGATTGAACTCACCTTTTATTTGTTGTTGCGTTTTCTTCTAAACAAAAATCAAGTTTAATTTCGACATCTTTGCATTGTGGAATATATTTTGTAAATATTTGCTCTTCGCCAGTTACAACCACTGTGGTTGGATCAACGCTTATTGAAGCGATCAATGAGTCGTTTGATCGCGTGGGACTAATCGATTTGGCAACTATGATTTCATATAAAATACATAAAATCCTGTAATTGAAGCTTTCATCAAACTCAAACAAATTATATTATTTCTCACCTGAAATAGTGCGTTCATTTGTATTTGGAAATGAGATGGTTGAGTCATTTGCTTGATTACTATTAAACTGTATGTTATCCCAGTCGGTACTAATGTTGTTAGTCGAGCTTGAGGGTGAGAGATAATTAGTATTATATAAGAAATCCCTGTCCGGAGATTCGTATAAGTTGAAAGAATATTTTTTACTTGAGCTAAGTATCGAAACAGTATCAGATCCGGCCACACAGCGAGTATTTCCCTACCAAATGATACATTGTTTTATATATTAAGCAGTTTCATTTTCAGAAATTACTTTTGCTGGCATTGAATAAATATAATATAATATTATTAAAAAATAATATTATATTATATGCACATTATTTATAAAAAAATAATAATTATAACATCAAATGCGACCATTCGCTATTTCATATAAAACAAACATAAGCTTATAACCAGTGATAACATTCACAATTGGATAATATTAATGATATTGAAGAGTAAATTATGACAAATTACCTTTTTCTGTGGAGGAAGATTTACATTACTACCATAATAAGGAGTCAAAGTGTGATATTCTGTATTAGTTCGTCCGATTGAATCAACAAATATTCTAGCACTAGTACATCATTGTTATAAAGGAATCGAAATAATAAATAATATTCAATAAATAAATAATTAAATAGATAATATTCTAACAATAATAATATTACCTATCCTCTAATGTGATTTCCACAAATGATGATGGATTTAAATCATCAATTTTCTTCACTTTTGTGCCACTGCCCATCCAATTTGAAACATAATTACTATTTGAAGCGGTACGATTAGCTGTTAGATTGGTCGATATGCCATCATTCGAGTCATTCAATTTCTTTGGTTTCAACAGCACATCTCCTGAGTCAATGGTTAAGTTATTATTGACATTAAGAGATGGTAATTGTATACTTGCAGCGGTGCTGTTTTGGTCGCGCTGCTTTAATTTCATTCGAATCTTTTCATCAAACACAGGCGTGTGGATCAAATATAAAATGTTTGGATTGTTTGTGCTGTTGCTTGATGCTGTGTTCGTACTGCTTGCTGTTGAAGAGGATTGCATTCGTTCCCGTTGCTTTTTCGATGAACTTATTCTGGCAGAAATAACATGTAGTTTTATCAAATGCCATCCATGTGTATTAGCTTCAACTAGAGAATGGAATCGACCTACTCAAGCATGAAATATGATTCGATGAATAAAATATATATGATTCATCAATTGTTATTATGGTATAATTAATGATACCTTGTCTCAACCGCTCTGCTTCATATCTCAACTGCCAAGATTTTAATGCAAAATCCAAGCTTTCTGTGAAATTTTGCAAAAATAAACTTGATATTTTAGCAGCATTTCTCGGCTCATATGCTTGCTCTTCAACAAATATAACAGGAGTTAATTTATCTTCCGTATTATAGAATATGTAATGCTGTTGCAAAGGATTGCGAATTTTATTTTTCGACATGATAGGCAAAGAAAAAATATCTGAAACGAGTGGTCTATTTGGTGGAACTATTTCTATATGAGCCTTGGCACCTGGACAATGCTCAGAACTCTGAATAAACAAAGCATTGTGGCAACTTCAGAATTATGGAGTTCAAACATTGTGTTGAAAAATTCAAACATTAAATAAAATATATAAACATTTAATCAAACAATAAAAAACACAAAATGAAGTAGAATTTTCTTTGAATTCATTTTGCTCATATATATAATGATAATTATCGACAAAACAATTATTATGCGATACAAAATCATCATAGTTGAAATTATATTAGAGATGTTACCATGTCTGAGATTAACACTCCATTGGTTTGGACAGCTCGCTGCAACTCACGCTTCGAAAATGTTGTACCAGCCAGTAAAACTTCTTTTCCACTCGTTAAATTAGAAGAGTAGTACACATTTAGACGAATTTTGCAATCCATATCGTCGGGACACCATACTTGAGGAACTAGTGATGGTGATATATCTATAGTATCTTCCAACACTTCTGATGTGTACACATGGGAAAAATTATAACTAAAATAATAGGATACAAAAAAAGATTAACTATTATAGCACCAAGTTATTATAGAAGAGTTGAAGAGGTTGGAACAAATCAACAAAAAAATGAAAAATATTTCTATATATAATCGGGTTGCTTACTTAGGTGGGCGACCAGTTGGTTTATATGGCTCAGATTGTGATATTTTAATAGTTCGCTTTTCATTTTTAGGTTCACTTGAACCAGCCAATCGCATATATAATCCTGATAAAGAACCCAACGAACTTTGAAATGCCTTATTTGCAACTTTTAATCCAATACAATTCACAGCGAGTAAAACACCATTAGGATTATGGGTACCAGAACTTTGAGTTGTGCTGATATAGGAGGGTGGAATTAGTGATGATGATGACAATTTTTTTTCATTTTTATCGATGACAATATGATTATCTTTTACTGACTTTGACTCATTATCCTGTTTATTTGTACCAATTCCACTTTTAGAACTGTTTGTGTCGTAAAAGTTACTCATAGTAGCTAATTCTCTTATATTATTTCATGCTATGACTGTTAAATATTTTTATCAGTACGGAAAGAAAATAAATTTCAAGTATGAACTATACACTCATAAAATAATCGGCTAAAATGAAGGGAAATAAATGTAAGATTGAAAAATGCCCTACAAATACAGTACAGCAATAGTAATACAACAAAGCTATCCAAGATTTAAGATTACAGTTAATTTGTTACAGTGATTTGATGATTTGATACTTGGAGTTTTAAAATTGAATATAATGAATTATTTAAAGGAAAATAACATAAGAATTCGAGTCTTCTTTCAAATCATAAATTAAAATTATAATGGATATATAACCATTATTTATGAATTGAATAAAGTTCACATATAAAATAGTATACCGGTACTTACTACCCATGAATGAATGAATGAATGAATGAATAAAAATTAACGGAGCAAATCAAAAAGGTGCAACTAGACAAGAGGAAAAAGC